>BSBM01000870.1:6645000-6732500 GCA_027924585.1 Larix kaempferi
ATTTTTTTCTCATTCATTGCATTCTGTTCGTTGGTTTCACGCACAGTCCAACAAGCATTTTCATGGTAGATTGAATTCATACACCATTGGGATAAAATACACAAAATTTGGGGCTCTATTTGGCTCTTTGTATTGAATACACACCTATTGGGCTCTATTTGGATCAATTGAGTGAATACACAATAGTTGGACTCTATTTGGCACCTTGGATTGAATTCTCATGCTACTTGGATACACATGAAGTCTTCTTACATATAGTGGACACATCAAAAGAGCATTTGACATTTGAAGCAAAGAGCAATCATAATCCTTGAGGTATGGTGAAAATTTGATCTTGTTAAATGTAATTTAGTCTTCATTCACTTGTTTGAATGGCATCTATTTTGGTTTTTCCTCTTGAATTGTATGATAGATCTATTCTAGTCTTCTTAATCTTCAACATAGACAATAAAAACATCCTACCAAAAAAAAACTACAACATGCACCAAGCAATGCTTTCAACCTTTCATGAAGATAATAAAAAGAATTACTTGGATCACCACCAATAACATTTCATATTCACATTCATCCATCTAGTAGACAAATATATGTTGAATTCCTCATGGTTTCACTACAACAACTCACACAAACACCTAAACAATTGAAAACTCTTAGTCTTTTGGGGCTATTTTCCCTCATCCATACCATGAAAATGAAGTCAATATGAGCTTCTCCATTGTAGGGAATTTGTTGGACTACTAACATCCCATACCACCATCCAATGCCATCCTACTGAGTTCCTAGATGTGATGTTGTAACTTTATATGTAGGGCATTCCCAATAGCTTTTAAGATTATATGAAAACATTATCACTAGATGTTGTTGTACATAATCAATTGCTACATCGAGCTTTAATAATCATGCACATCGAGTTTTAATATCTTGTTTGTTGTTCATTCTTGCAGGGGTCATATTTTCATTTTTCCAAAAGTGCATTGATTATGGGCAACAGATGTAATAATCAAAGAAGGTCTAGAAGGAGGCCGCTGCCCCCTGAAAAGGCCCATGAGATAAGAGAAAATGCTAGGTTGTACATGCAAAACCGTAAAAATCAAAATGTTAGTGCCTTAGATCCATCAACAGGCAATGACGAAGTGGTTGAAGTCAATCAAATCTTACCTGATGTCGAGTATGAAGGGATGGATGTTGAAAAAGTTCTTAACTGGAAACCACCCCAAGAAGAGCACCCACCTGGCGAACACACTCCATTGCAAGACCAATTACTGAACGAAGGGCCAAAACAAATCATTGATGAGACTCGTACTTCCTTGCTAACTCCCTTGCCTCAACTATCAACCGGACGACAAAGAAATCCCAAACATATTCATGTGGATGAAAGTTCATTTTCAGGACTTGAAGGTAAGATGCCGAAACACACTATTGATGTCCATTGTAACAAGATAATCAAAGATTTTTTTGAATCCAAAACCGATGCAGCAAAATGTCAATTGTTTCTTGCTTTGTTAAAATCACATTGTCTAGCTGATGTTAGGAGATTTTTTTGCATAAAGGTAGTTAGAAGTTCAGAGGCCAACAATCATGTTGTTGGAAATCTACAATCTGCATTTAATTTGATTGGAAAAACTTCTTGCACAAAAGATTTTAATGCGGCCCGTCATGTACTGTCGGAATCGATTGTAGACAAATCCACAAGGCAATGTCGCCTACTATCACACACGTGTAAAATATTTAAAGTAGATAGAAAGACTCTTCAAAAGTATTATCCCATTAGAGAAAAACTTGAGACCCCGGGCCAAAAAGATTGTTGGGCCTTTGTTGGTAGGTTACCTCATTCAGACATGAAGCTCATTGATGCTGTTAAAGAACTAGTGCAAAATTTTTGGCATGATAACACTAGACCATCATCGAATCAAAGAGATGTTTTAAAGTTGGGAAAAGGTGTTAGGGGGGTTGAACCCCATGTCAAGCACTTCCTTGACACCATGCATATAGAAATCTATGAGAGGTTCAAGAATGAGCACACACAATTGAACTTGGGCCAAAGGTCCTTCGAAAAATGCAAACCCTGGTATGTTAGAATTTGCATTGATCGCAGTACATTTTGTTGTAGATACCATGTAGAATTTGAGTACTATTATGATACATATAGACATATATTTTGTGGTTTGCATACTAACATTGTGCAGGATTGTCCTTCGTTACAACCACCAAATGCATCCAGATAATTTATACATAGCATAATGTGTCGAAGGCCTGAAGGACAAAAATATTACAAAAGATCATGTTTATATGGACGTGTTCCAGTTGCAGTGGATTTGCATTATTGAGCCGCTGCATCCACGCAACCGTGGAGCACGAATTTGGGAGGATGTTAGTAGAAATGTAGAACTTTCAGTACATAACATATCAAGTAGATAGTTCAAAGGAAAGCAAAAAAATTGCATTGGTGAAGTCACAGGTAATCTAAGTTTGCATGCTTTCATACTGTACATGTTGAATTTGTACATATATATTCAAATTGAAAATTTCACGTTGTATTAATGCCCTTGGTTTTGTGGTTCCAGGTACAAATTTGTGATTTCATGAATGAATTCTACCAAAAGACCGAGCATTGTGTACAGCATGTCCATGTAGCACGATGGTAGGATGAACAGTACAGACAGTGCAGGGACACCTTTCCCAAGGGCACAATATTGTCGGTTGCTGACTTTGTGGAAAACTATACCCTACAGCCATAGAATGAGATTCAAAGTCAATACTACCATTCAGACCAAGTTTGCATAATGGTCCATATCACGTACAGGCACGCGCTAGAGAGCAGCAACGACATGAGGATAATATTGAAAGAGACCAACTTCTACATCAGTGACAACAGGTGCCACGACCTGCATTATGTGCAACATTGCTTCAAAATTTTCTATGATCAGCTGAAGGAGAGAGGGATACATATGGATCAGCATTGGATATGGTCAGATGGTTGTGTAGGCCAGTTCAAAAATGCACGTGTTTTCCAGTGGTTGAGTATGTTGCACAAGACTTATGATGTGACGCATGTATGGAACTATTTTGAGACCGGGCATGGAAAGGGAGAGCACGACGGGGCTGGAGTATGTCTCAAAACTGCCCTACGAAGGGTGGATATGAGGTGCATAGGAGGCCCTCATATTCGGAATGTCGAATCCACAGTTCGATGGTGCAAAGAAAAAATGTCAGATCGAACCATGGAGCAACACATACCAATAGGTAGAGGACATGTTGTCAAAAATTTCTGGAATGTATTTGATATAGATTGATCGCGTTCTTATAGTTGTAGTATTGTGCAAGGCACTCATGGATTTCATTTGGTTCGAAGCTCAAACAATCCTTTATTTGAAATATGGATGCGAAAACTTGCTTGCTTTTGTGGGTCTTGCAGTAGTTGTGAGTGGGATGAGTGCGAATCAATGGATTGGGTTGATGAATGGGATCATGTATCACTTGCAGTGGACCCACGTACAGTTGTTGAAACAATCCAGTTAAAGGAAGGCCAATCCTCTATTTCGAATGAATATGATCATATATCTGATCTTGTACAACCAGGTAAACATTTCTGCATGCATATCTCGGTTCCCTCCTTGTTTTTGTAATTATCCAAGTTATCAAAACACTGCTTGTTGGAATATGACCTTAAAATGCATTTTTGCAGGACACATCTATGCAGTTGTCGCCCCGATAGACAGTGCAATTGGGATGAATTATTGGTTGGCACGATGCATAGAGGGGAAGCAAACCCTCCTCGCATCATTAACGGATAGTGAAGGCATTACCTTTCCGACTGGCTCGATGGTTGTTCAGGGGGAATATCTTACAGTGGATGTAAAGGGACCAAAGAGCAATGGCTACATATACACAGATTATAGACCAGGGTTGCGGGTGTATCACTTTACGCACTTGATCGTGGGTAAAAACATCCAACTATAGACAATGTCAATGAAGTCATCAAACAAGGTACTCTACTTACTAACTCATGCGGAGCATGAGAGGTTGTTCGAGACAATACAAAACCAAGAGGATCTAGAAGGCCTAAATGACTGAGGTACATAGTATAGCCATGTGATTATTTATTCATGTACGGTTAATGTTATTCATGTTAGATGGTTTATTTGATATCGTTATCTTATATCGTTTATTTGATGTTTGAGTTATGATTAAGTTATGATTTATAGCCATGTGATTGTTTATTCATGTATGATTAACCCTAGAAGCACTAATATAACCCTACAAACATAATCTAGCCCTAGAAATGCTAGAAAGCTAAACTAACCCTAGAAACGCTAATATAACCCTCAGAAACTAATCTACAATCCTACAAACATAATCTAGCCCTAGAAATCCTAGAAAGCTAAACTAACCCTAGAAACACTAATCTAACCCTTTGAAACTAATCTACAATCCTAGAAACATAATCTAGCCCTAGAAATCCTAGAAAGCTAAACTAACCCTAGAAACACTAATCTAACCCTCAGAAACTAATCTAGAATCCTAGAAACATAATCCAGCCCTAGAAATCCTAAAAAGCTAAACTAACCCTAGAAACACTAATCCAACCCTCAAAAACTAATCTAGAAACCTAGAAACCTAATGTAGCCCTATTAACTTAATCTATCCCTAGAATCCGTGATCCACCACACGTACCCTCAATAGGGGGTATTTGGACTCCAAGTGGGATAGGATCACTATTAGAAGGGTTTGTTACCCATTCTATTAAGGGCCCAAGTCACATTGAGTCATTTCCAGTCTTATATAGCCTATATGCCGCCAATCAAATGCCAAAAAAACTGGCTGGGAGAACACTTGTTATCTTACATACTCTAATTAGCCTCTAGGCAAAGCAATGGCCATTTCTCTGTAACCTGTGAAGGCTGCGCAAGAAAAAAACTAAGTGCTACTAATCAGAGGAGGGTAGTTGTCACTAGATTGGGAGTAGTCACTTCCTTTGGTCATGATCTAGGTACTTTATAGGGAAATCTTCTTCAAGGACAGAGTGGTATCAGTGATATTGAGAGCTTTGATTGCTCTGATTTTTCAATTGTAATTGCCATCAATGCGATTCATTTGCTTCCTCTCATTTACACCTCTTTTGAATTTTTCTACTTGGCTAGTAAATGTGGAATAGTCCACCAATTCAAAGGGTTTTTTCTCATCATGATCTCACCAAGAGCCACATACACAAAACCCCCCCATCTATTACAGTTATTCTTCACAGGTGCAAAAATTGCACACTCCCTCACTGAGCAAAACCCTAGTTTCCAAGATGGGCATACAAGACAAGGGCTGGGCCTCCAGAATAGAGGGGAGGGGCACCCCTAGCACTATCATGGCGTGTTGGATCCAACGGAGTCGACGGTTCGTCTATCCGAGCCAGGGTCTCCATTCTAGGGCTCATCCCATCTCACATCCAAAAGGCCTTCAGGGACACCTGCTAGATACCTGCCGGGGTTGTAGAACTCCAACCGTGCAACAAAACCGGGTTCCAGGGAGTCCTGCAGGTGTGTCTAGGTAGGTTTCGACCGGGAACGCTAGCCACAAGTGCCCGGTGGGTGATTTTCCAAAGTTCACCCCCGTGTGCAAAAATTGCACACTTCCTCACTGAGCAAAACCCTAGTTTCCAAGATGGACGTACAAGACGAGGGCAGGCCACCGAGCCAGAGGGGAGGGGCACCCCTAGCACTATCCCAGCGTGTTGGATCCAACGGAGTCGACGGTTCATCGATCCAAGCCACGGTCTCCATTCTATGCCCCGTCCCGTCTCGCATCCAAAAGGCCTTCAGGGACACCTGCTAGATACCTGCCGGGGTCATAGAATTCCCACCGCGCAACAAAACTGGGTTCCGAGAAGTCCTGCAGGTGTGTCTAGGCAGGTTCCGATCAGGAACGCTAGCCACAAGTGCCCAGTGGGTGATTTTCCAGAGTTGACCCCAGTGTGAAGGCCATGCCAAATTCGCTAAAGGGGGCCATTTCTCGACCCTAACCCTAACCCTTCTGCTCTAAAAGACATATCAAAATTGGACGTATTATTCTGGTTTTAATTTGTGTTTTTTCCTTTCTCTGCTGTGAGGAAACTAAGTTAATAATCCCTTAGATTTGTGGACAGAAAAGAAATTACGTTAATAATCACTCTCACTTGCAGGTTGAGAAATTCATGAGAAGATGGAATGAAAATAATGACTTCAGACAAGAATATCAACGAAGAATGTCCATAGCTGGCAATGCACAATATACCCATAATTCTGTTGTTGCATAACAGATCCCAAGATTAAAATTACTAAATTAATGTGTTTATATTCGTTTAAAAAAAAAATAGTTTGTATTTTTTGCTACAAATCCTAAGATTACAATTTAAATTACTAATATAACTTGTTTATGTTCATTTAAAAAAGAGCTAATACATAAACAAATACAACTCTCTATACATTACAGAACACAACTCTTGTATTTGAACACCACTCTCTACATTACACAAGATTAGTTCAAATACAAGATTAGTTTGAGAGTTGTGTTCAAACACAAGATTAATTCAAATACATTATGAGATGTTTATGTAATGTAGACAATTGTGTTCAAATACATTACATAAGACAACTCTCTAAATTTTATTGTGTTTGACTTCGTGATTAGTTTATCAAGACTAATACAAGATTTAAAATAGCTTTACATTAACAAAATTATCTCAACAAATTGCAGAAAGGTCAAACAAGCTCCAAAAAAAATCAATTAAAGAATTAATAATGCTAAGATAATCATTGTTATCTTTATGTACTAAGTGTTGTTTAAGTCATGGTATTGGGATCTTTTGTGATACTAATAATGTTAGACTAGCAACTAACCACATCAATTTATATCTATTGTATCTCGAGGGTCTATTGTATCTTGAGGGACTTTATCCACAAATTTAAGATTCAAACCAATTGGGATAGCCAATGTGTTCATGATTCAAGAAGACAAATCTCGAGATTACAATTTAAATTACTAATATAGCTTGTTTATGTTCCTGTAAAAAATGGTTTTAATTTGTATTAACGGAAAGTTAGTAGTATTTAGTTTTTTTTAAAATATTTGTTTTAATTTTAGTCTTATTAAATAGAGCTAAAAAACTTTCTGATGCACTCAAATAAATGATCACATTCTTAGTCTAAATTTTTCTTAGTATGAAATCCACAGCCTTTTTTACTAAGTGATGTGGTTTTGTAACAATTTACATAAATAAACTATGCCACAAAGAACTTAGTGCGATGTTGTATTTATATCTCCTTGCATTTATATTTAAAAAATTATTCAAACACATTTACCACATAAAAGTCCATAAATTTAAACAAGCATAAACTACATGAAAAGTTCTCCTCATAAAAATAGTAATTTTATAATCTTTAAAATATAACATTCTCAATTCTTTATAAACCTTCAAAGAAAATTAAAACTTAAAAAAAAACCATAATAAAAATGAAATATAACCATGATAACTATGAAATATAGACACGTATGATACCTATATTGCTCTACATCACCATAAATTACTATATCCGTGAGATTTTTAAAAACGTTAATCACCATTGTGATTGATTATTACATTATCTCATATTCACACACATTCTCAACTTCAAGATTCGTACCTATCGATTCTATTAGAGTTAATGGTAAATAGTCCAAAATATACTACCAAGGGATCACTTATGTGATACTAACAAACCCCTCTCATTCATCCTATCATAAGTAGGAAATTCATAATTTCATTCATGTACCACACTATTCTTGTTTCTATCCTTTCAACAAGGGAGTATAGTGCGCTTATATTTGCTTCCTATTCTGGACACGTCATTTCCCTCCTTTTTTATTATGGGATAAAGGTTAGATAATTGCACCAAGAGTAACTAAGTGTCGAGTATTGGGGAGATGTTGCAACGAGTAATGTTGTGTAACATTCTATAACATGGTGTTCTAATAAAAAAATAGAAGTAAAAAAAAAATGCAAATGATGTCTTAAACAAACAAAAATAGTTTGAGGAATATAAACCAAGATCCTTCCATTTAAGTGCACAAGGATGAAGGAGGGTGTAATGGCAAGTGCATTTTATTGATAATGAATTTGGAAAACAAATTCTCTTGTGGGCCATTGTTGAATATGCAAGAAATAGGGAAATCATGGGAGAGATGAGCATGTGTGATAAAAGATGATCTTGAGCTTTTAGGGTAGTTGAGTGCTATATCGAGGGGAATTTTTTAGGGCCCCTTAAATATGTGGTTAGGTATACAGGATATTTCTTTCTCATGATGATCTTGATTTTAAAAAACTAATGCTTGATGGATTATGCTTGCTCACTTCTTCCCTTGCTCTAATTACATGATTCTTTTCAACATTTCCTTGTATTTATCTTCTAGCTCTTTCATTTGTAATACATGATTGGTTTCTTAGATTTCACTCCTTTGCTTCTTGATATTTATTGTTTCCATTTTCCCTTTGATTTCTTCATGTTGATTCCAACGCTTTTTCTCTTTCTTACGCCCAGGTTACCAATTCTTCTTCCAGTTATCCAAACATGTGAACTAGTAATCCATGAAACTCCTAAATCTCCTTGAGGTGTGAGCAACACCACCCTACTCCTCATCATGGATCTAGGACTTCACAATAGTTGCACCATGTTGGGATGATGGTGTTTTGTTGCACTATGTTTGACCTTTTCTCTGTGTGCCTTAGGGTTTTGTAGTTGGTGTATTGATTACATATTGGTCCGATTTCTTTTTTGAAGGAAAAAAATCTTTATATTCAATATTCTAAGAAAAAATCGTAATTGCATATTGTCTAGCCTCACAGGTTCAAAAAAGAGTGAGTACCAAAAAAATACCAATCTTACTGCTTTCCTTGAAGCTTCATGGAATAATTCAACTTCATCCATTGACTAGAAGAGCTACTGTAGGGTGCTCATTTTCATGAGTTTCTACCTCTTCCAATGACTACCAACTCTTTACTTGTGCCTTGTTTTGGAGGTTATGTCATTTTCTTGGTACATTGAACTCTCTCGGATATTCTCTCCATCTTTGTAGTTACTTTCTAGCAAGTAAATTAGAGTCATACCTTGCTTTTAATAGGAGTCAATTCAATTCGTACCTTTGACGTATTTTTGTGGTCATTTGTTGGACATTAATACAAGTATTTTATCTTATACTCTTAGTGGATCATCACCTATAGGAGCTCTTCATCTTGTAAGTTTACGAATGCTTGAAAAGAGTTGACTTACAAGAAATCTAACTGAGAATTGAGATTATCCTAGCTATCTAACTGCGAGAACCAAAGTAAGTCCATCGAGGCTTTTAAAGGTGACTTAATGTCATTAAGGGTACAATTTTGGTAAAGAGAAAACCATAAAGGCTAGAAGAATGGTGGCCTATATTTTGATTAAATATTTTTCATGTCATTAAGAAGAAGAATGATAAAAAGGTGGTTTGGTGCAGTTCATTTTCATTATGATAGAGCAAAATTATATGTATCTTACTACATGCTAGTATGCTACAAATACATAAAGGTAGAATTGTATTTGAGGAAGGACCAACCGCACTTATTTTACAATTTTAAGAGATGTTGGAACATATTATTTAGTATTTTTTATGAAGTAAGAGAAATGTGGAAATAAAGTTTAATGTTGCATTCATGTTATTTATTAATGGTAGATGGGACTCTTTATTCAAAATAAAGAGTGAAAATTGGGATATTGGAATCACATGCCTTCAGCCCAAGGATGGAATGAACACTAGGTAAATTGTAATGTCAAATAAAATTTAAACTATGATTATTAGCATAGGTAAAATAATGAGATTTGAAATAAAAAATAACAAGTCTTCCATGTGAGTTATTTTTTAGAAAAGGCAGTTATTTGATGACATCATACCTAATTGATGCCCTCCTTATTAGCTAAGACAATTTAATTGTTTTTTAATATTGATTCCTTATCGATTTTATGGGGTATAATAAGTTTGCAAGCATAATTGGCATTCCTTAATTTGTATGAATCTAAGTTATGCATTTTGAGGACAATGATTTGTATTTGAATCTTAACATGATATGTATGATGTTTATAACTTTATATTATAGAAGTGTGATATACTTGTTTGAAATCCTGTAGCTTGGTTCTAAAATGATTTTGATGAAGATTACCCCTTTATCATGTTGTATCTAGGCTAATGGTTTTAGTTATTTTACTTATTCAATTGTTTAGTCTATTTCTTTTCATCTTTAGCTTTTAGGAGTTGTTTTGCTATGTCCATAGTTTGAAATTGTTGCATTGGAGTTTTGAGTTCCATGGCCCTAATCTACTGGTCTTTTGTTGACAATAATAAAATCAACTTATCTATCCTATCTAATTTATTGATATTGAGCGAAGTAGAGTGGATACTTTAAATTTGTTATATTGATATTGTATTAAAAATGGCTAGTGTATCAAGTAAGGCATACATCTTCCTTTTTACAATCATTCAAAGCTCATATATTTTCATTGTTTGAAGAATTGATTGTGGATGATGTTTTCTCGGTCTCACGTGACTTATTAGAAGACAATAGTTCATTGAACATTGGCGTTGCAATATTTCAAAGTTGGAAACTAGTTCATGCCTCATGTTAGTGTCAATAACTTGCACATATATTAACAAGAATTGATTACATGTCACTCTTGACTATGACATACTACTCTTGACTTGTAAATGTTCAAAACACAAAGGGGTATTTAAATTTTTTATCCAACAATTCCTATAGTGGCATATTAAATTAATCATGTTTATTAACAATCTAATGAATATCTTTTTTAAAGTGATGCAAGCACACCAGCATAGAAATACAAAAAATGTTGCATCTTATAGGATCTATTTGTTGAGATTACCAATAAAAATACAAAAATATTAAGTATTGCTACAAAAAAAATGTAGTATCATTCGGAGAGTATACATTGATTCTTCTACTTGTAGATTTAGCCAGAAGATGCCTAAACATAGAAAAATTGTAGAAAACATATTAGGGATATTTTTATTTACGTGGAAAATTTGTAATTTCATTTCTTGCGAAACAAAATTACATATATGAGATACCCTTGGAATTCAAAATTTAAATTCTTTCTAAGGTTAGATATATAATGGAACTAAAATTCCATTTTGAAAAAATGAAGTTTACTTGGGACTTCATTTTCATTTTGCAAAACTAGTGAGGGAAAACTTTCCTTTAGGTCAACTATAAGAATCTGCAACATGGGGAGCTGAGGATCAAAGTGAGTTCTTTGAGCCTCACCTCTCAAGATTTAACACTAAATGTATTTAGAAATTAACAAATATGAATAGTACACACTTATAGATGAGACAAAATCTGAAATGACTCAAATTAAATGAACTCTTAGTAACCATTATATAGTAATTACACATGAGTGTCCACATTTGACAAGTCAAAGAGAGATCGTTAAGCCATGCTCTTCATTTAATAATATATACTAAATACTCTAGCTCCTTAGGTATGAATATACTCTATAACCATAAATTGAATTCCATGATCCCTCATTCAACCCAATTCTTCTGGGTTTAAGTTGGAAAGTGTCCCTTCTTTCCTCCTCGTGATTTAAGTATGAGAGCACTGAAACTAGAGAATAAAGGATTGTTGAACTGAAACAATGTCTGCAGAGATGACTAAGTGCTACGCTGAGTTGCATGCTAAACTATGATGTGATAGAATGAAGATGTTGTTTCTTATGGAATATGTGTTGGTGAAGTAGATGGGACATGGAGCCAAACAAGATGCTACTAAGCCAATGTAATCTCCATGGGGTGCAGATCCAGAATGGATGTCGGAGCTACATGATTGATGCGTCTATGTGACCATGTGAAGAAGATTGATAGTCGTGTGGTGCATTCTCAAGAGGAGCTAAGCAACCTCGAAATGATGACTAGATTGTTGAAAACAAACTATTGGTGATCGATCGATATCTACAACTAATGAGTTCTATACTAATGAATTTGTGGTATGGAAACTGCTTCTAGAAACGTTTTGCGGCACTACGGGAGCTAGGAGGAACTAGAGCTAAAAACTGAAAAATAAAAAAGTGTTGATAATAAAAATGAAGAAAAACCAAAAAACTCCCATACGTGTGAGAGGTTCACTGCTGGGTGGAGGTGAGTGATATAGACAGAAACCATTCTACCAAAAGAGCTCAATTGTGGTGCCAAAATAAAATGGAATGCAAACGAGAGATGCAGAAGAGGCTTATAGTGGAGGAGAGAGAACGTCTACATGAGAGATAGGGTGATTGGGTATTTTTGAAACGGAGGTAGGAGTGGACTATGTGAGCTAGGGATGAAGCTGAGCATGTTGAAAGGAATTAATTACGAGTGGAGAGAACTAAACTCAAAAGGAATATTCATGTATAGTGGAAATAGAAGAGTGTTCAAGGCAAATCCAAAGACTCGCTTGTGTTCACCAAACAAATCAACTCATCATCATTAAAATTTACAATCCATATAGGTTCTTTTAATGGTAAAAGTGGTCAAATCACTTCTATGCTTCTGCTAACTTTGTACATCAATTGAGTTCACTGAGATGTTGTACTTGTCACTTTTGCATCCACCGAGACCAATAGGTAAACTACTTATTGCTATGAATTTTCACTGCATTATGCAAAACTCTCGGGAAAAAGAGAATCATAGTGGCCAAGCTTCTAGAAATTCAAGCACCTGATGTTTCTCATGTCCTTATTACCGTAGTTTATTATCACGGGATTTCCAATTTATTCTAATACTTGAGACTGAAAGTAATCATACTACTACTCCTAGAACATGCTATTAGGAAAGACATATAAACAACGTAAAACAACTTATCACATGTATTGTCACTAAAGTTTTTGAAAATGATGTAAGGCCCATAAGGAAGAGTGATAATCTTACAAATATGGTCTATGGGGCCTTGCTATTATCTTGATTCAAATTCAACTTGGTAAAAGGTTTGGCATCAAGAATACTCATTTAACTCATTTCACTCAAGATTTCTTTGATTTCAATCAAGTGATATCATTCTGACAACATAGCTATTCAATCAAGAACACATAATTACTCATTCAATGCAAAAGAACATGGCACATTCAAGCTTGTAAGTAAGTTAATAATGAAAAAGATTTCTCTTTCTTCCTTTTTCTAACGATCAACACTCTAGAGTGTATTAAATAACATGCACACTAACTTAACTTCTATTTAGCACCTCTTTGCAAATTTAAACAATGAGATGCCATTTTATTTGATGATGTAAATGTTATGGAAATAAAGGGACTCAAGATCCTCACTCTAGGGATGCAAATACTTTTCCATTGGGTGAATCAAGCTTGTAGGAAACTACAAATCTATAATGTAACATACCCTTTAAGCTGGAAAACATTTTGTGTTTAGAAACATTATGATAACTTTTATTGTAAAGTTTATATTGGACAGGTGTCCAAGGATGACTGTAATTTGCACAATATATTATTATTTAATAAATAAAATAGGAGACAAACACCTAAGAGGACTTTTGAAAGAGTGGTTACTGATCCACTAGGTGGAATGGAATCTGGGGTACAAGGCAATGGACAAGTGGCAGCATCATGATGCAACTACCTAGCTATTGGTATGGGACAACTCCCTTGAAATGTGGTCACAGTGCCCTGAAAGATGGGACTGGGGCTTGAGGCTCATTTATTCCAAACTGACCACTAAAAGACCTAGGGAGTCTATATAATAGACATCAAATATTGAACTGAGATTCATCACTTTTCCTAACGAGGAAATTTACCTTGGGGTTATGCTGTGTTTGCACCCAAGAGATTCGATGAGGGGATATGCTGTTGTTGATCATGTTGTGAGTCTGCCAGACTCTTATTGAGTTCAAGAGTTTGATGCTGAGTGGAGAAGGAATTTTTTAGGAGGTTGATACCAAGTGGAGAAGGTATTTTTGAGTGCCTTGCTTCTACACAGATTTCACCCACTTACTGGATCAGTAATCAGGCTCGGGGGTTCACTAGAAGTCAGCAAGTTGAGCTGCTTCTTCTGAAGCAGGTTGGGAGGAACAGGCCTCCTTGGGTATTTGTCGGCCCTATCGCCAGTTACAGGTTCTTTTGTCTTATCTAATTTATTTCAAAGTCCCGTTATCTATTTTTGTTATTTATAGTTCTGTTGTCCTTAACTTTCACTATTTATTTAATAAATTTATTTCAATTCCTGTGCAAATTAATAATTCTGTATGAATAAGAAGTGATTGAGTAAAATAGTTTCTGCATTTTTCCCCATGCAAGAAGGAAGAACATCGTACTCCAGTACATAAACAGATTAAGATAGATAAGAGAAGATAGGCATACTGCCATGGTGATGAATGTATCATTTTTTATGTTCTGTAAATTATCTATTAATATTTTAGTACTATTTACTGCATTCTTTTACTTACAGTACTATTCTTATTTTCATTCTTTTCATCAGAACAAGTAAATCTATTTCATTTCAAATAACATTAGTTATAATGAATATCGAAATTATTTATGTTCTATAGGATACGATTTCCACCTATGTATGCTTATAGATTTTTGTTTCATTTTATTTTTCTAACATATCTCATACCTACAGTTAGTACATGGCTATTTTTTTTACTTCTGCTAAACATTACACAGTTATGACACATCAACAAATTACTTAGGCCGAAGCCTCTACCCTTTTGGTTCGGAAGAATCATCAATCCTATCTTTTATCCTTTACATCGCATTGAACTCGTTTCCATCCTTTAAATTTATTGATCCACGATTTCTCAGAACTAGTTATTCAAACATCGATACACAGATTCAATTTACGGGCTATGTCCTTTATCAACTAAACAAACATCAAATAGAAATATGGTTTTGGGAAATATTTCTTATATTAAAACTCGACAGAGTTTAAAAACCCTCATTTAGCAGAGGTGCATTGTCCAGGACAATAACTTGAACAAAAACCTATTTAGTAACACTAACAAGCTTTTACACCGACTTTATGATTCGAGAAGTGTTTTAACAAAAGGGCAATAAAACCCAGTTTTTATAAATCTCCATGGCGATATTTAAAAACATAACGGATATCAAAGAGAAACGATAGTAACAAGTATCCAAAAGCTTAGCTACAAACTACGTTTTTGTATTTATATCGAATCCAAATATAGAAGACTGTCAAAATTACAAAGTTCAACATCCATATTATGTTTTGAATGAAACATAGTTGTTGTTCACGGATTAAGCCCCAAAAAAAAGAAACAAGGATATCTACAGCACGTAGAATTACAATATTCTTTCATATTGAAGACTTGATAGAGTTGAAACCCTTGACGATAGATACATTTTAAAACCTAAAATCTATTCCAACGATCACAAAATGGTTCTTTATCTCAACAACCATTCTGAAGGAGAACCTACGAAAGGTATTTCCACCGGGCTTACCAGTTGAATGAGACCACCATTGCCATCGAGCTTAAAATTCCATCAACTCTACGACTATGGAAACACCTGCCACAAAGACTACAAAACGGTTATGACATTTTCCAAGATGAATAATATTACAATGACCAACTGCAACTTAAATGGTATAATAAATAAAAGCATTCAAAGAGTACCTTGCAAGGGCAGAACGATTGTTGGGTGATGCTCCAATCTCCAAGTTGATACATCAAAGGCAACCTTTAAATACCATAACTCAGCCCTAGAATTTAGATACATTGTCATAACCCTAACCTGTCACTTAACGAAAGCCAGAGGCTTTGTCACCTATGTCTTTCAATGAGCCATACAAATTTATACAGCCTTTCACCATTAAAAACGGAAGGAACACAGTTGTAGAAAGAACATAGTTGCAGAAGACACCAAAAGATTCAATCCAGGATCAAACCCTGTAAAATAGTAGCCTGTTGGCCTCTCCTTCCCGAAAAAAAAACTCCAATTGATTTTGAAACAAACAAACACCAAGGTATGGTGAGTACCTTAGGGTTTCAAATCTCCAAAATCGATACTACTTAGATCAACGGTTAAGAGATTGCCAGCCAAGACGTGCCAATACCCAACGGGAGTTATGGTCACCTAACCATTAATTGTTGTATTAATTAACAAGTCCCAATGGACTTCCATATCATCACAAAGAAGCTCACAACTTGGCAAGACACAGTAGTGTCTACCACTTCTTCACGTGGAGCCAAACCAACGTGGATGCTAACCAGACTTCCCACATTACCACATCGAGTTTCCTATTAAATGCTGGATCTGATCGTATCCCTTGACAGACCATCACCTGCAAACCGCACTTATTCTCATGCCAGCATTGAAGTTAACACATATAAAGACCTCGGTTATTGTTACCACGTATTGCATTACAGTTGTAAAGATTTAAAACCATAGGTTGTATGCATGAATGTTCCCATTGCATTCGCATAACATTATATATATATTGCAAACACGATATACTATAGTTCCCAAACTATATGTAGAATTTCGTGTAACCATACTATATTTATGTTATTGACTTATGCATTTTAATGCTAAGTCCCCAAACTGCTTAGGGCACACATAGTTGAAGTTTAAATAATGAAATACATTTTGTTTAGTATGCATATAGGGTTATTGGAGTGTTAAGTCTCATTTTTATAGATGCAAAAAATAGAAATAGCACTAATTCTCTATTTATGACTAGGCATGGTGACCTTAACAAATTCATCGCATAGAATTATTATAACAGATCGTTATGAGCCATCTATTCTTTCCAAACTATTATCGTAACTTACAGAGATGTAGTCGAAAAGTATTTTAGAGTACAAATGACTAAGTATGTAGAAATTATCTTATAAGTTGTCGAAAATCATTTTATCACAACCCCTTTGTTTATAGTAATGCTATCATTACTAAACAAATTGCAATCTTGATAACATTATCCCATCCTTGTTGTAGCCAAATAGATGGTAGAATCTTACATGACGATCATTGATTTTAGTGTAATTATATTGGAAAAATAGCTCTAGCTATACTCACAAGTGTTAGGATAAGAATTATTACAGATTGATAAAGATAAAACAAATTTACATACCATCGATGTCTTCCTGCATGGCAGCATATACAATTATCTTAAAACAGAAATGTCTAGCCGTAGCTTACAACTTGTCTCGAAATATTGGTATTACTCTCTTACCTTACCTGCAAATCTGCGAAGAAAGAATCCAATGCTTTAGCTATCAAAGCTAGGTAAACCCAAGGGCACCCTGTAGGAACCCCTTCATAATTATACAAACAATTTATGATTGTTGTTACAAAACCTTCACACATAACAAAATAAATATTGTTCTGTCACATCTCAATTACAATCAAGTATCTTTTATGTTTAAAAATAAATACGACAATTTATGGATCATTTATCATCTAATAATTAACAAATTATTATTGCTGCAGTTAGCATTTATCTTGTAAAAATAGGCTATATCAAATTTTTTTTATTTTGCGATTTTTGGGATGTTACATGTGGTATCAAAGTGCAAGTTCAAACTCTAGGCTTGAATGAGGCTCATGCGCGCAAACAGAAAAATAAATTAGAAAGTTTATGTTACTAACTTTTGCAATTTAATTTCATCTTTGCACAGAATAGATTTACTTTTAATTGCAGGTATGGAAATACTAGAGGAATCAATAGAGGACAGATCTCCTCGTAATAATCGAATTAATCATAATAACACTGAAGAAATTTATGTTGAGTTAAACAACCAGTCTTCTGAAATTTTACGCACTGTACAGGATTTAAAATATGAGTTAAAAGCTGTTAAAGAAGAAAATGAATGGATCCTAAAGGCACAGGAAGAGTTACAACATAATTTAAAAGGAAACTGTCACAGTGATGAAAGAGGCAAAAAATTAGAATTTAGAGCTGATTCTGAAATCATGTCCCACCAACATAAGCATAAGAAAACAAGGAATGATAAAAGGAACAGTTACTCATCTTCTAAGTCTTATTCAAGTAATAATGATGTAAATTATGACAGCAGTAACAGTGAGTGCTGCTCTAAAAAGAGAAAACATGATCATCATGAACAGATTACCGGTGAATTTAAAAATATTAAGCTGCCTACTTTTAATGGCGAAAGTGAGAAGGGTGAGACAGCAGAAGCTTGGCTGTCTGGAATGAAGAAGTACTTTAATATTTATGACTACTCTTCTCAACTGAAAGCCAAGATGGCTATTTACAATCTGACCGGAAAGGTAGATATCTGGTGGCAGGATCTTAAAAGAATCAAGAGCATAAAAGAAAAAGAAGTAACTTGGACTATGTTTAAAAGTTTGTTTAAAAAGAAGTTCTTGTCTGAATAGTATTTTGAGGATAAATCGAAGGAGTTTTACAACTTAAAGTTGGGTGCAATGAACATGAAAGAACTTTGCAACAAGTTTCTTAGCTTGCTGAGGTACGTATCCTACATGGTTGAGGAAAAGCCTAAAGTGCAAAGGTTTCTCAGTTGTTTGCCATTTAATATAAAAGATCGTATTGAGTATGATAATCCTTCCACTTTGGAAGAGGCCATGAGGAAGGAAAATTTTTGTTTTGACCAAAACAGAAAAAGAGAAGGAACAATTGGCTGGAAGAACAGTAAAACAAATCAGTATGACTATAAAAAGAATAACTTTAATCAGAATGCTCGAGGTTTTAAGAAAAAATTTAATAACAGAAATTTTCATAATAATTATCGGAATAATACATCTCAGAAAACTACTGCCGCAAGAAATGTACCTAATAATCACATCAATAATAATAATAACAATAACAACAGGTATGTTGAACAGAAAGGACCCATAAAGTGCTATGAATGCGGTGGACCACACAAGAGAGCAGATTGCCCACGCAACAAGAGGACAGCCAACAACATACATACTATGCAAGCAGAACCTACAATTGGAGATATCGCAAGAGAAATGCCCAGGATAAATGCAGCATTGGAGAACCATCAAGCGGACCATCAAACATCCATGGTCGAAATTGAAGGTATGATACAAAATGAGTCTATTTCTATTTTGATAGATCCTCGTGCAAATCTAAGTTATATTTCACCTACTTTAGTAAACCATTGCAAGCTAAAAATAGAGAAATTTAATAATGCATGGTTAGTTCAGCTTGTAACAGGAACTAAAAGGAAGGTTACAGATTTTGTTCAGAATTGTGAAGTATTTTTAAATCAATTGAAAACGCAAGTTAATCTGAATGTTTTACCCTTAGGTTCATATGATTTGTTAATTGGCATGGATTGGCTCGAATAGCATAGATTTATATTGAATTGTTATGATAAATATTTTACTTGTATAAATAATGAAGGTAATTCAGAAATAGTGAAAGGAATTCATAGGCAGATTTCATTAAGGCAGATTTCTGCCTTACAAGTGAAGAGAGCTGCTAGAAAAGGTTGTAAATTGTTTGTTGTTAATGTTGTTAATGATGAATGTACATCTAAAGAAGACAAGTTAAAACTAGAGGATATTCCTATCCTTAGGGACTTTTCTGATGTATTCCAGGATTACCTCCGAAAAGAGAACTTGATTTCACCATTGAGTTAGTACCCGGTGCGGTACCAAAATCAAAGGCCTCCTATAGGATGAATATTCTAGAGTTGAATGAGTTAAAGTCTCAGTTGAAAGAATTAATAGATAAAAACTACATATGGCCCAGTGTGTCCCCTTGGGGAGCACCAGTAATATTTGTTAAAAAGAAGGATGGTACTATGCGTTTGTGCATTGACTACCGTCAGCTTAATAAAATGACAATTAAGAACCGGTATCCCTTACCCCGCATAGATGATCTATTTGATCAAGTACGCGGAGCAGAGATATTCACTAAAATTGATCTAAGGTCGGGTTATCATCAAGTCCGGATAAAAGATGAGGACATATTCAAGACTGCATTCAAAACGCATTATGGACACTACGAGTTCGTAGTTATGTCGTTTGGGTTGACTAATGCACCGACAGTGTTCATGTGTTTGATGAACAACATTCTGCATAAATATTTGGATAAGTTTGTAGTGTTATTCATTGATGATATCCTAGTTTAATCAAAGACTAAAGAAGAGCATGATGAACATTTAAAAATCATTTTACAAGTACTTAGAGATCACCAGCTTTACGCTAAGCTCAGTAAGTGTGATTTCTATAAAGATAAAATTTAGTATTTAGGTCATATAATTTCAAAAGATGGTATTTCTGTTGATCCTGATAAAATAAAAGCAATAAATGAATGGCCTGTCCCAAAAGATGTAACTGATGTATGGTCATTCATGGTGATAACGGGGTATTATAGAAAGTTTATTGAAGGGTTCTGTAGAATTGCTAATCCCGTCACTTCTTTGCAGAAGAAAGGGAAGAAATTCATATGGGATCAAAAGTGTCAAGACAACTTTAATAAGTTGAAAGAATTGTTAACTACTACACCCATCTTAAAAATTGCAGATCCTAATAAGGATTTCATCGTATGCACTGATGCATGAAACGAAGGACTTGGAGGGCTCTTAAGTCGAGAGGGTCATGCAATTGCTTTTGAGTCAAGGAAGTTAAAAATACATGAAAAGAATTATGCAACGTATGATCTTGAGTTGGTAGCCGTGATACATGCTTTAAAGATGTGGTGCCATCACTTGATTGGAAGAAAATTCATTTTAATGACTGACAATAAGGGGTTAAAGTATCTTTTGGATCAAACAAATCTTAACGCAAGGCAAGCTAGGTGGTTAGATTTCCTTAGCGAATATGATTTTGAGATCCATCACATTAATGGAAAAGAAAATAAGGTTACTGATGCGTTGAGCAGAAACGCTAGATTAAGTTTTGTGGTAGCAATCAGTACTTTTAAAACTGATATGGAAAATTAGATCGAAGAAGGAATTAAGCAAGACGAAAATCACCAAAAATTACATGATAAAGTGGCTGAAAATTCATCTGAAAATGTTATAACAGATTACAGTATTAATGAAAAAGGCTTCTTAACTTACAAAAACAGAATTTATGTGCCTAATTTTTCGAAAGTTAAGTTGTTGATTTTAGATGAAGTTCACAAGAGTCCTTATTTAGTACATCCTGGTTATCAGAAAATGATAACTATGTTAAGAAATGAGTACTTTTGGCCTAACATGAAGAGTGAAGTTGCTGAATATATAGCTAGATGCTTTGACTGTCAGACTATAAAAGCTGAACATCAACATCCAGCTGGGCTATTACAGCCCTTACCAATTCCAGAATGGAAGTGGGAGATCATAAGCATTGACTTTATTACAAGTTTGTCTAAAAATCAGAAGCAGAATGACTCAATTATGGTTGTTGTTGATAAACTTAGCAAAGCTGCTCATTTTATTCCTATTAAAACTAATTTCAAGGCTTCTAACATTGCAGATATTTTCATGAAGCAAATTTTTCGCTTGCATGGAATTCCAAAGGTATTTATTTCATACCAAGACTCTAAGTTTACTGGTAACTTTTGGACAGCACTGTTTAAAGTATTAAATACTAAGTTAAATTTCAACACTTCTTTCCACCCGCAAACTGATGGTCAAACAGAAAGAGTAAATTAGATTTTGGAAAATATGTTAAGATTATATGTTAAAGATCAGCCATCTAAATGGGAGGATTACTTGCACCTAGTAGAATTTGCCTACAATAATAATTATCAAGCATCTACTAAGTTAAGTCCATTTGAAATTTTGTATGGAAGAAAATGTTGTACTCCAATTTTGTGGGATAATCCTATAGATAGATTGATGTTAGGATCAGATCTATTGAAAGAAATGGAGCTAACTGTGAAACAGGTTAAAGGTAACTTAAAAGTTGCCCAAGATCGACAAAAAAGCTATGCTGATTTGAAACACACAAAAAGAGAATTTCAGGTAGGAGACCATGTTTTCATAAAGGTAAAGCCCAAGAAAAGTTCTTTGAAGCTTGGGAGCTGTGATAAATTAGCACCGAGGTATTGTGGACCATTTGAAATCCTATCAAGGATAGGAGTTGTTGCATATCAATTGGCATTGCCATACAATTTAAAAATCCACAATGTTTTTCATGTTTATGTTTTAAAGAAGTATGTGCACGATGCTACTCATGTGCTAAATTGGAATGACATACAGGTGGAACCCGAAGGAGATTTTCAGGTGGAATTGGACTATATTCTAGACCGGAGGAAAATTATGCTTTGGAATCACACCATAGGGTAGGTAAAGGTGAAATGGAAGCACCTTAGCCTTGATGAATCTACTTGGGAACTGGAAAGTAATATGCGGGCATCATATCCAGTTTTGTTCCATGAGGAACTTGATGATGAATACGCAACATCAAGGATGATGTTGAGCTTAAGAGGGGGTGTTTGTAACATACCCTTTACGCTGGAAAACATTTTTTGTTTAGAAACATTATGATAACTTTTATTGTAAAGTTTATAATGGACAGGTGTCCAAGGATGACTGTAATTTTCACAATATATTATTATTTAATAAATAAAATAGGAGACAAACACCTAAGAGGACTGTTGAAAGAGTGGTTACTGATCCACTAAGTGGAATGGAATATGGGGTAGAAGGCAATGGACAAGTGGCAGCATCATGATGCAACTAACTAGTTGTTGGTATGGAACAACTCCCTTGAAATGTGGTCATAGTGCCCCGAAAGATGGGACTGGAGCTTGAGGCTAATTTATTCCAAACTGACCACTAAAAGACCCAGGCAGTCTATATAATAGCCATCAAATATTAAACTGAGGTTCATCACTTTTCTTGACGACGAAATTCACCTTGGGGTTATGCTGTGTTTGCACCCAAGAGATTTGACAAGGGGATATGCTATTGTTGATCATGTTGTGAGTCTGCCAAACTCTTATTGAGTTCAAGAGTTTGATGCTGAGTGGAGAAGGAATTTTTTAGGAGGTTGATACCGAGTGGAGAAGGTATTTTTGAGTGCCTTGCTTCTACACAGATTCCACCCACTTACTCGATTAGTAATCAGGCTCGGGGTTCACTAGAAGTCAGCAAGTTGAGCTGCTTCTTCTGAAGTAGGTTGGGAGGAACAGGCCTCCTTGGGTGTTTGTCGGCCCTATCGCAAGTTACAGGTTCTATTGTCTTATCTAATTTATTTCAAAGTCTTGTTATCTATTTTGTTTATTTATAGTTCTGTTGTCTTTAACTTTCACTTTTTATTTAATAAATTTATTTCAATTCATGTGCAAATTAATAATTCTGTATGAATAAGAAGTGATTGAGTAAAATAGTTTCTGCATTTTTCCCCATGCAAGAAGGAACAACATCATACTCCAATACATAAATAGATTAAGATAGATAAGAGAAGATAGTCATCCTGCCATGGTGATGAATGTATCATTTTATATGTTCTGTAAATTATCTGTTAATATTTTAGTACTATTTACTGCATTCTTTTACTTACAGTACTATTCTTATTTTCATTCTTTTCATCAGAACAAGTAAATTTATTTTATTTCAAATAACATTAGTTATAATGAATATCGAAATTATTTATGTTCTATAGGATACAATTTCCACCTATGTATGCTTATAGATTTTCTATTTCATTTATTTTACTAACATATCAAGCATAGTTGCTAAATTGTTCCTACAGTTAGTACATGGCTATTTTTTTTACTTCTGCTAAATATTACATAGTTATGACACATCAACAAATTACTTAGGCCGAAGCCTCTACCCTTTTGGTTCGGAAGAATCATCAATCCTATCTTTTATCCTTTACATCGCATTGAACTCGTTTCCATCCTTTAAATTTATTGATCCACGATTTCTCAGAACTAGTTATTAAAACATCAATACACAGGTTCGATTTACGGGCTATGCCCTTTATCGACTAAACAAACATTAAATAGAAATATGGTTTTGGGAAACATTTCTTATATTAAAACACGACAGAGTTTAAAAACCCTCATTTAGCAGAGGTACATTGTCCAGGACAATAACTTAAACCAAAACCTGTTTACTAACACTAACAAGCTTTTACAATGACTTTATGATTCGATAAGTGTTTTAACACAAGGGCAATAAAACCCAGTTTTTATAAATCTCCATGGCGATATTTAAAAACATAACGGATATCAAAGAGAAATGATAGTAACAGGTATCCAAAATCTTAGCTACAAACTACGTTTTTGTATTTATATCGAATCCAAATATAGAAGCATGTCAAAATTACAAAGTTCAACATCCATATTATGTTTTGAATGAAACACAGTTGTTGTTCATGGGTTAAGCCCCAAAACAAAGAAACAAGGATATCTACAACATGTAGAATTACAATATTCTTTCATATTGAAGACTTGATAGAGTTGAAACCCTTGACGATAGATACATTTTAAAACCTAAAATCTATTCCAATGATCACGAAATGGTTCTTTATCTCAACGACCATTCTGAAGGAGAACCTACGAAAGATATTGCCACCGGTCTTACCAGTTGAACAAGACCACCATTGCCATCGAGCTTAAAATTCCATCAACTCTACGACTATGGCAACACCTACCACAAAGACTGCAAAACGGTTATGACATTTTCCAAGATGAATAATATTACAATGACCAACTGTAACTTAAACAACATAATAAATAAAAGAATTCAAAGATTACATTGCAAGGGCAGAACGATTATTGGGCGACGCTCCAATCTCCAAGTTGATACATCAAAGGAAACCTTTAAATACCATAACTCAGCCCTCAAATTTAGATACAGTTTTATAACCCTAACCTGTCACTTAAGGAAAGCCAGAGGCTTTGTCACCTATGTCTTTCGATGAGCCATACAAATTTATACAACCTTTCACCATTAAAAACGGAAGGAACACAGTTGTAGAAAGAACACAGTTGCAGAAGACACCAAAAGATTCGATTCGGGATCAAACCCTATAAAATAGCATCCTGTCGTCCTCTCCTTCCTGAAAACAAAACTCCAATTGATTTTGAAACAAACAAACACCAAGGTATGGTGAGCACCTTAGGGTTTCAAATCTCCAAAATCAATAGTACTTAGATCAACAGTTAAGAGATTGCCAGCCAAGACGCACCAATACCCAACAGGAGTTACGGTCACCTAACCATTAATTGTTGTATTAATTAACAAGTCCCAATGGACTTCCATATCATCACAAAGAAGCTCACAACTCGGCAAGTCACAGTAGTGTCTACCACTTCTTCACGTGGAGCCAAACCAACGTGGATTCCAACCAGACTTTCCACATTACCACATCGAGTTTCCTATTAAATGTTGGATTTGATCATATCCCTTGACAGACCATCACCTACAAACCACATTTATTCTCATGTCAGCATTGAAGTTAACACATATAAAGACTTCGGTTATTGTTACCACGTATTGCATTGCAGTTGTATAGATTTAAAACCATAGGTTGTATGCATGAATATTCCCATTGCATTCGCATAACATTATATATATATATTACAAACACGATATACTATAGTTCCCAAACTATATGTAGAATTCCGTATAACCATACTATATTTATGTTATTGACTTATGCATTTTAATGCTAAGTCCCCAAACTGCTTAGGGCGCACATAGTTGAAGTTTACATAATGAGATACATTTCGTTTAGTATGCATATAGGGTTATTGGAGTGTTAAGTCTCATTTATATAGATGCACAAAATAGAAATAGCGCTAATTCTCTATTTATGACTAGGCATGGTGACCTTAACAAAGTCATCCCATAGAATTATTATAACAAATCGTTATGAGCCATCTATTCTTTCCAAACTATTATCGTAACTATACAGAGATCTAGTTGAAAAGTATTTTAGAGTACAAATGACTAAGTATGTAGAAATTATCTTATAAGCTGTCGAAAATCATTTTATCACAACCCCTTTGTTTATAGTAAAGCTATCATTACTAAACAAATTTCAATCTTGATAACATTATCCCATCCTTGTCGTAGACAAATAGATGGTAGAATCTTACATGACGATCATTGATTTTAGTGTAATTATATTGGAAAAATAGCTCTAGCTATACTCATGAGTGTTAGGATAAGAATTATTACAGATTGATAAAGATAAAACAAATTTACATACCATTGATGTCTTCCCGCATGGCAGCATATACAATTATCTTAAAACAGAAATGTCTAGCTGTAGCTTACAACTTGTCTCAAAATACTGGTATTACTCTCTTACCTTACCTACAGATCTGCGAAGAAAGAATCCAATGCTTTAGCTATCAAAGCTAAGTAAACCCAAGGGCACCCTGTAGGAACCCCTTCATAATTATACAAACAATTTATGAGTGTTGTTACAAAACCTTCACACATATCGAAATAAATATTGTTCTGTCGCATCTCAATTACAATCAAGTATCTTTTATGTTTAAAAATAAATAAGACAATTTATGGATCAATTATCATCTAATAATTAACAAATTATTATTGCTGCAGTTAGCATTTATCTTGTAAAAATAGGCTATATCAAAATTTTTTTATTTTCGATTTTTGGGATGTTACATATAAGAAGACATCAAAACCTAGGAACTCTTCATCAAGAACCCAAACACATTACATAAGTTTCCAACTCAAATTTGTAAATGGACATGAATTCCATTCGCTTATGAGACACTGCACATCTCTCTAGGGCCAAAGGAAAAGCTCACCTACTCATGGAGATGACTCTAGAAAAGGAAAAGCTCACCATGTCACCTTTTATGCCCTCTCACCTTATTTAATTTTAATTTCATACCATGCCACCTTCTATCCTTTCAGAATATTGAATATCATCTAACTTGAATATAAATTTATTGCAGTCATGTATTTTAAGTACCATCGTTGTCATTCTCATTTGCATTGTGTTTAATATTGTTAATATTGTTTTTATAAATTTAGTCTAAAAATTGTAGTGTTCGCACAGGTGTCTGCGGGCTCCAGCGACCAGCCACTGCAACCGGGGACCAGCAGTTCTCCCTGTGCGTAGGTATCATGTGTATTAAAGCATAAATTTAATTTCAAATACGATGACTTGTCTGTGTATATTTATATTTTTGTATATTAAACTATGAGGTTATAAATGTGTATGCAGGTGCGAGCACCTCGGCCTGCCAGTGCCGTTATTCCTCCCTCCCCGACCTTTTGGCTACCCTATATGCCAGTTGTATCCCCTAGCATACATGCCCCATTCCCCAACCCCTTCCATCCATCCCCCCCCTCCTATATAGCACCACAGTTCCATCCAACTCCCCCTTACGCATCATATCCAACTCCACCTCCATATCAATTTCCCATGTTCCCACCCTCCCCCATATGAGCACGGCACACCACCCATCCATAGTCACCCATCCCTCTACTGCAACACAGACCTCGCCCCCCCCCACATTCCCCCACCACACTCGCTTCCCCTTCCAGGGTGCCTCAATCCATACTACAGCCAGTTGGGATTTATAGCCCTAGACGTCCATCTCCACTTCGCCCACCCGAGTCCATGCCTCCTCCTGCCACCCCCCCCTTCTTCCACTGTTCCCCCCAGTGGTGTAGCCACCGTTGATGTGGCTACATCCTCCCCTTTACCATCCACCCTAGCATCGGAGCAGGCTGTCTAGCCGACTGCTCCATCCACCAGCCCCGAAGACCAACCGATTTTGTTCATAGTGAGATTAACTAGTTTATCAAAATCTCGTTCAATTTTAACAGAAATTACTATATGCATCTAGTTTAAGCATTGATCTGATTGTTATAAATGTTGCAGGGTGGAATTTCCGAGAGACTTGGATCATGGAGGAGGGAGACCCCCTCACAACTTATAGTCTCACATGCGGTGAGTTATCCAAGATTTGAAAACTATTTTTATTTTGAAATTATGTTTTATGCTTGTATAATTGCTAGGAAAAGTTGACATATTATTGTTGTCATTTCAAGGCTCAGGGGGACGTGCTCAAAGACGCCGGAAGGACCTAGCTTGCTCTAGCACGAAGAAGAGGAAGATTGATTTTGGAGATGCACCTAGGAGCTCCAAGGTTGGGCAGGAGGATTGAGAGACCCTCATATGTACACTAGCTACGATGTGGCATTTTCGGCACGAGTTGCCATATTTTGTACAGGGCACCATGGGACATATTTTGTATAGGGCACGAGTTGTCTTTTTCGTAAGAGACACGAGTTTCCATTATATAGACGTTGGGAACGATGTTCCATTTTTCCAAAAAGTGTACATGATTGGATCATTTTTGCATATTAATAGATGGATCTGCACTTGTGTATATGAGTTTGTCTTTGATTACATTTTTGGATACATGATTTTGTCTTCGATTCACAACTCTCATCTATGGATCATAGTGTTAATTGCATGTTATTTGAATGGTTATTATTTCACAAATTTGTCTTAAGCAATTACACACAACATATCCTAAATGTTTATGGTTTATTGAATGAATGTTTACAATCATCTAATCATTTACATTATAGAAGTTACCAAACTTGCGCAAGTGGTTTACTGATTCTATTTCTAGCACATATTTTTATATTTATATGCTCATGGATCATATGGCAAAACATTTAATTAATTAATTTTGTGAAGATAATATTTCAGCCATCTTTATTGAAGTGATTCAAATCACTACAACCTAGTTGGACCCTTAATAGATTGGGTAACACCCTCTTGCAAAGATTTTACTCTCTCCAAGAGGGTCTCATTCAATAATCACTCGTAAACTAATAACTATAACCTTGGCATTATTAGATAATATCATTTGTGGATGATTTTGGGAAATAAGCCAACATGTTTTAATGTGAATTTTGATTCTACAACATTATGGTTCATTGTTGATTTAAGTTTTGTGAATATCTCTATTTATCCATGAATGATCTTTCATTTTACACACGAGCAAATATTTATTTCCAAAAGGTGTCTATTGGATTAATTCACTTGCAACTTTCTGAATTAAGCACTTACATGGTACTTTAACTTAATGGAAAACACATCTTAATCTTCAAACAAGTTTGAAACCCTAAGACCTTTTCTCCAACCTTGATCTAGAAGCCTCCCTTGGCCTTTAAAGTAGGCCTAAAACTTGGGAAAATCTTTGCTAAGGTGACAGTGGCAATCATCTTCAGAAGTCGCACTTGTAGCATTAGACGATTAGGACTTTGCCACTTGGGTGTGAAAACAAGATGTAACAGGATGCACTATCATTTATGGATGAGAGAGATAGGGAGTGCATGCATGCCCCATCCTCCATTAATTTCCAGTTTAGATGTTTTTCCTAAATTAGCAGTTCAGTTCTAATTCTGCATTTTTTGTTTTATTTAGTTTTGCATGCACAGTGAGAGAGTGCAGTTCCCTAGGAACTCATGCATGAGGATTACAGTCTAAGTTAAGGGGGGTAGATCTCTAGGAGGATACATGCTTGCATGCCTCAGATAATCCTAGTACAGGTGCACTTAGTTGGCTCATTTATCCATGCAAACAAGGCTCTCTAGAGTCAGAGTCTTACACTCTTAGGATACCCAAACCCTATCACTAAACCATCTTCTTCATCCTCACCATCACCATCACCATCAATGTCTTCATTGTCATCACCATCTTCATCTCTAAATCTAACCCTAATTCAATTTCCTTCTATAAATCTATCCCTAACCCTCACCCAAACCCTAGCACTAAACCATCCTCTTCATCCTCACCATCACCATCACCATCACCATCATCATCATGTCTTCATCATCATCACCATCTTCATCATCATTGTTAACTCTAACTCTAACCCTAATTCAATTTCATTTTATAACTCTAGCCCTAACCCTCACCCAAACCCTGGCACTAAACCATCTTCTTCATCATCACCATCACCATCACCATCACCATCACCGTCAACATCTTCATCATCACCACCATCTTCATCATCATCATTAACTCTAACTCTAACCCTAATTCAATTTCCTTCTATAACGCTAGCCCTAACCCTCACCCAGACCCTAGCACTAAGCCATCTTCTTCATCCTCACCATCACCATCACCATCACCGTCACCGTCACCATCATCATCATGTCTTGATCATCATCATTAACTCTAACTATAACCCTAATTAAATTTCCTTCTATAACTCTAGCCCTAACCCTCACCCAAACCCTAGCACTAAGCCATCTTCTTCATTGTCACCATCACCATCACCATCACCGTCACCGTCACCATCATCATCATCATTAACTCTAACTCTAACCCTAATTCAATTTCCTTCTATAACTCTAGCCCTAACCCTCACCCAAACCCTAGCACTAAGCCATCTTCTTCATCCCCACCATCACCATCACCATCAACGTCACCATTATCATCATGTCTTCATCATCATCATTAACTCTAACTCTAACCCTAATTCAATTTCCTTCTATAACTCTAGCCCTAACCCTCACCCAAACCCTAGCACTAAGCCATCTTCTTCATCCTCACCATCACCATCACCATCACCGTCACCGTCACCATCATCATCATGTCTTCATCATCATCATTAACTCTAACTCTAACCCTAATTCAATTTCCTTCTATAACTCTAGCCCTAACCCTCACCCAAACCCTAGCACTAAGCCATCTTCTTCATCCTCACCATCACCATCACCATCACCGTCACCGTCACCATCATCATCATGTCTTCATCATCATCATTAACTCTAAATCTAACCCTAATTCAATTTCTTTCTATAACTCTAGCCCTAACCCTCACCCAAACCCTAGCACTACGCCATCTTCTTCATCCTCACCATCACCATCAACATCACCGTCACCGTCACCATCATCATCATGTCTTCATCATCATCATTAACTCTAACTCTAAACCTAATTCAATTTTCTTCTATAACTCTATCCCTAACCCTCACCCAAACCATGGCACTAAGCCATCTTCTTCATCCTCACCATCACCATTGCCATCACCGTCGACGTCACCATCACCATCATCATCAATGTCTTCATCATCACCACCATATCCATCATCATCATTAACTCTAACTCTAACCCTAACTCTAACTCTAACTCTAACTCTAACTCTAACTCTAAGTTCCTCATCAAGATCTCCACCATCATCATCTTTTCCATCGTCATCATCTTCATCACCATCACCATCACCATCACCAGCACCATCATCATCACCATCATCATCATCATAAGTGTCAAGTGGACGATTTTGCAGAGTTGACCCCGGTGTGCAAAAATTGCACACTCCCTCACTAAGCAAAACCCTAGTTTCCAAGCTGGATGTACAAGATGGGACCGGGGCCAGGGGACCGAAGGAGAGGGGCACCCTTGGCACTATCCCGGCATCCTGAATCCAATCGAGTCGACGGTTCGTCGATCGGAGCCATGGCCATCATTCTATGGCTTGTTCCGTCTCGCATCCAAAAGGCCTTCAGGGACACCTGCTCGATACCTGCCCGGGGCATGGAAGTCCAACCATGCAGCAAAACTGGGCTCCAAGGAGTCCTACAGGTGTGTCTAGGCAGGTTTCGGATAGGAACGCTTGCCATAAGTGCCAGACGGATGATTTTGCAGAGTTGACCCCCGTGTGAAAAAATTGCACACTCCCTCACTGAGCAAAACCCTAGTTTCCAAGATGGACATACAATATGGCACCAAAACCACCAGACCAGAGGAGAGGGGCACCGCTAGCACTATCCCGGCGTCTTGAATGCAACTTGGGTCTGATCTCTTGACGTGATTCGACTCTCAGACCTGTTGAGGGTTTTATCTTTTAAAATAGGGTTCATGATGAATGGCCAGGTCCTTGCCATGGTTGATACATTTCTCGGCACTATTTTAAAGTTGATAGCTCGGTGTGGGGTTTCCTTCTGTCTAGCATCTTCAGTTTTGTACCAAAATAGAAAGGTAATGCACTTCGAATCTCCTTCTTGTAGCTTCCTTTCATGACCATTAAACAGTAATGGTTGTTTGCATTCGATATTGTAATCATTCTTTTAAGGGATATTGTTTTAACCACGTCTTCATTGTATTTGCAGGTGCAATGTTCAGTGGCTTCTCCAGTCTGAGCGTTGAAGGTTGGCTGCGGCTACACCAACCGATAAGCCTCGGAGGTGCCTTGTAACTCTGGTTATGTGGGAAGTGTTGGCCGACATGTGTTTGTTCTGTGTCTTCATATTGATCTCGGAGATTTTTGTATTTCATCGAATTAGGGTTTGTAAAATGGAAAGGATTTGGGGAGGGTAATTCCTCGACCCAAAAAGGCATGAGCCTGTTATGTTGATATGTAACTGTCATGAGAAAGGGTTCTTGTTCTCAGACTTGAACAATGTAAATCCTATGTTTTCAATGGACAAAACATTAAGAGTCGATTTGTTTACAGTAGTTGTTTTATTTCATTTCAACTCTTTGGGGCTTGACCCGTGAACATAACTTAAGATTCAGTAATTTTAAATGTTGAAAATAACTGGTAACTAGCAGGTCTTCAACGTTTAACTTTAATGTAAAACAATGGTTGATTTATAAACTGGGTTTCATTACCTCTTCTGCTATCATTTCCCTTTGTGAACAGTGTAACTTTGAAATGTATCACAACGGAATGGATGCTGGGTGATGTGTGAATAATGAAAAGACTGTTGTCTCTACTAAACAATGGGTAGATGTTGGTAACTATGGAAGACGTCAATCTATGCATAGTTCATTGAATCATAATAATGATGCTGCGTTTTACTCTTGTGAAAAGTTTCCCAGGGTTAGGGTTTCATCTTCATTTTGGTATGTAAAGTTTTGATGTTGTTCTTCAAAATGATCTTGGCATCAAACTAGTGTTTGCTATTTTTATTTAAAACTTTCCTACATACGTTATAATGACTGTATCCTGAAGATGATTTCATAAACTTAACTATTCGACCTACAAGAATGTTTATGGTGTAAATTTTTGGTTTTGACTTTGTTCATTGATAAGATAATGGCATCCAACTTGCCCTTCTTGTTACTTTTGTTTGCTTGTTCTATTGTCGACGTAATAAAAGAAATTTAGAAAGAAAACACAGAAATGTTGTTTTAGTTAAATTTGACAAAGTGAAAGAAAACTTGTGTTCTTTGTTTTACTGGTAATGAAATATACAATATGTAAACCCTAGAATTGTAACATGAGATTTTTGTTCTATGATAAGAAGATTTGTTTGCCATATTGAATTTATAATTAGCATAAATGTAGATGATTTTGTACATGAAGAATTGGTGTTTATTACTAAGCACTATTTCTAAATAGGAAAATGATAACGATATGCTGTATGTTGAGATTCAGATTATGCAACTCTACGATATAAACTTATGTATGTTTTTGAATACCATAACATAGAAAATAATTCATTTGAATTTCAGAAGGGGAAAAATTATTTAGTTATAAACAATTGATATTTATAAAAAGGTAGAAAAACATTACTATAAATTCTGGAATTAATTATCTGTGCAGAAATAATAAAGAAAACACTGATATAGGAAATTAACAGTAAGCAATAACTTAGGAAAATACATTGTTTTCATCTTCTCATTCACATGGCTACCCTGCCTATCATTTATCTATTCAACTTAATTTGTCTCTGTACTGCAGTACGATGGAGTTCCTATAGCATGGGGAAAAATGCAGAGAATATTTACTTCATTCATCAATTCTATTCATAATTTTAATCTATTTCAGAAGCTAAAAGTAAGGGTAACTAAACCAGAACACATTCTGTAATTTAAAATTCAATACTTGAAATAAACAAATTTAACTACTTAATAACAGATAAACGAATAGAACCTGTAAATGTAGATAGGGCCGGCAAACACCTAAGGAGGCCTGTTCCTCCCAACCTATTCCAGAAGAAGCAGCTCAACTGCTGGCTTCTTGTGAACCCCCGAGCCTGATTACTGAACCACTAAGTCGGTGGAATCTGTGTAGAAGCAAGGCACTCAAAATGCCTTCAGCACTCAGCATCAACCTCCTGAAATAACATGCCTTCTCCACTCAGCATCAACCTCCTGAACTCAATAAGAGTTTGGAAAACTCACAACATGATCAACAACATAGCATATCCCCTCATCAAATCTCTTGGGTGCAAACACAGCAAAACCCCAAGGTAAATTTCCTCATTAGGAAAAGTGATGAACCTCAGTTCAAAATTTGATGGCTATTATATAGACTACCTAAGTCTTTAGTGGTCAGTTTGGAATAAATGAGCCTCAAGCTCCAGTCCCATCTTTCAGGGCACTATGACCACATTTCAAGGGAGTTGTCCCATAACAACAGCTAGTTAGTTGCATCATGATGCTTCCACTTGTCCATTGCCTTCTACCCTAGATTCCATTCCACCTAGTGGATAAGTAACCACTCTTTCAACAGTCCTCTTAGGTGTTTGTCTCCTATTTTATTTATTTAATAATAATATATTGTGCAAATTACAGTCATCCTTGGACACCTGTCCAACATAAAACTTTACAATAAAAGTTATCATAATGGTTGCTAACACAAAATGTTTTCCAGCAAAAGGGGTATGTTACCCACTACTGAGTTCCCTTCTCGTCTTGGAACTACCTCCTAGACATCATTCTTCCTAATCGACTAATACTCCTCGATCATAGAATCCTTCTAGAATTTCTTTTCGACTACCTCTTCATAACTGGACTTTTCATGAGCATCAGTTATTTCACCTAGAAGTGCTACATAGATGGAGTAAGTCCGAGGTCTCTTATTTCCTTATGGAGCACCATACTTCTTTGCATCCTAGATAAGTTCTTCTGCCCAAGCTGGTTTTCTTTTATGTGAATTCAATTCTTTCGGTAGATCCACTAGTCTTTGTGGCTCAGTCATATCATGATCCTCGGGTTCTTATGGAACTTGCTCTCCCACTCCTATGTCTCAAATCCTCGGAGTCTCACGTTCTTCATCATGCTCTTCATGTGAGTGAATATTTCGTGACCTGTTGAAAGCAGTTTCTTCGTCAAAGGTTACATCTCTGGTGGTATCGATCTTCTTGAAGCTCAGTATATTATGTAACCCTGTGATGAATCACTATAATAACCAATGAAGATTCCTTTCTTTCATGAAGGATCCAACTTGGTACTTTTCTCTTTCTAAATATGAATGAATACTTGGGAGTCAAATATTCTGAGAGGTCTGGGGTCTTGTTTGAACATATATGGTTGTCCTTGCATCTTTTTCCCATAAGTGCATAGGAAGGTCTTGATCATAGATCATGGCCTTTGTTGCTTCCATAATTGATCTATTCTATCTCTGTCTTTTTGTCTCTCTCTTTCCAAAAACATGGAGAAACATAGAAACAAATTTTATTGTAAATAAAAATCATCCACTATCCTTGGTAGTTCTTCTTTGGAAATGGATCCCAAGTTTTTATAAGATAGATATTTAGGGCAGCAACATTCCTCGTCACTTGTGATTATATGCTCGTGGTTAAATCTCAAATTTTTACAAACATTAAGTTGGGTGTTTTTCTATATGAACATACGGAGTTTGCATACTTATAGTATATGTCTGGTTTTCATTTTTTTTAAATAAGAAATTTTAGTGTCTAAACTAAAAGTCTCATTATAAAATTTAGAAGAAACTAAACTTAAACCGGAAGCAAAAATGAGGATCAATTTTTTTTAAGCTTTTCAAGTGACCTTTGTTTTCAAGATGGTGAATATAAGTTGATTTTTAGTGAATTTGAAATTGAAAATTTTAAAAATATAATAAATTATGATTTATTAGAAAAGGTGTTGTAATTATATCTATTAATCATATTGCTATGTTAATCAGTGTCAATTGATATAATAATAAGAACAATAATATGAAATTAGTAATAATCATTGACTTGTGGTAATTATGATAAAGAGATAGATTAAATTTGGTCTATTTAACATGAGTTAGATCAAAGGCTATTAATATTGTCTCCAATTGCAGTAATTATGGAAGATAAATTACTATCAAACTTGATATAATTACATGGATAATGAGCACTTCATGGTAGATGACTCCCTAATCTTGGCACTTAACTTGTGGTCTATCCACCTTCACCAACCACAAGTTAAGTAATTGTGTTAGAATATTAACACATTAATAAAAAAGCCACAAACGCTCTTTAAAGAAATTTAATGATAATCCCTTTAAATTTAAATTAAATATGTTTGAGTTAGAAAATCACAGGGAGACGTGATGGGTTTAGAACAAACACCCTTTCTAAAACTAGCTTCGATCATTTCCATCAAAATTCTCATACCAATCCTAGGAATGAAGTAGTTCCTTAGTCATTTAAGTCAAACCCATCATAATGTGATGAATAACCAAATGTCTATGACTCGAACTTCTTATTCTCCACATATTTTCAATTTTCTAAATTTGTGACTAGGACTAGTCCATATTGTTCTTCTTCTCCTCTTCTTGAGGAGAATAATTATGAGGAAATACATGTCTCACTCCTTCAAATTAACCTCCTTCACAAATCCGAGATCATCTTTAGTGGCCATCTTTTCAAGATCCTTCCTGTTGAACACATTTTTGAGATCATCTCTGTAGATATAATTTTTTTGTTTACCTTGAACATGTGTGAGTTACCTATCATTCAATTTCTTAAACTTAGCCTCCAAATTGGATAGTTGGTTACACATTTCTTCAAATTCTTTGTGAGTAATGTTGATCCTTCGAATGATTTAGTGGGAGAATTAATTTTTAATACACCTATTTCCATTAGATGCCATTGATATTTACTATATTTATTTTCTCTCTCTGCCTTACCACACATGTTGAATCACCCAAAAATAAAACATCTAGTCAAAATTTATTCAAGTTTCAAGTTAAAATACCTATAAAAACCCTAGTTCATAAGTTGTCTTTTTGGCCGACCTTGTTCATGAATTATCTATAAAACTCCATCCCCTTCCACTCTGAAATGTTTTCTTGTACTAGTGGTATTTCTTCTATGCCATACCACAAGTTTGACCCAGTTTTGAAGTCCCAAGATAGAGTTATGGTAAATTTCCCCCAAATTTGTTATTTTTTAGCCATTTAGGAGAGCCAACTTGTACAACCTAATACATGATTATTTTTTCCTTTTTTGGACCTAAATTCTTGCCACAAACACTATGATTCATATTATTCTGGATGCAATAGATAGAATTTAATTTGGGTATCCCAAGCTTCATTTATAATAGTTTTACCTAAAACACGTGTTTGATACTAGTTTTTGGATTAGTTAAAATCCTTAAATTCCATAGCCAATAAATGCAACTTTATAATAAAACATGAAATGGAAAATTTAGCATAGATCTAGTTTTTTTGATCAATTAAAATCCCTAAATTCCATAGCCATTAAATGCAACTTTATAATGAACCATGAAATGGAAAATTTAGCATAGATACTTCAATCGACGAGGACCCTCAAAATTTCATTGTGAGAAATATGGTTGAAAAACTGTTAGAGCGAAAATGGTCCTTATAACCAAATGTTATGCACCAAATTCCCAAAAGAGCATAAAATTCTATAAATAAGAAAGAAAGAGTAATCCATTGCCTTAAGAATGAAGTCAAGATATGAATTAGAATCTTATTAAATGGGAAAACATCATTTTACAATGTACCAAATACACAACACAAGATTACATGATTCTAAAACTAGGTCTCCTTGGTATATACACCAGACAAAAAAACACAATTACAATTCTATCCACCCATACAATTACAATTAACATCTTAGCTGACAATATAGGCAATACTAATATAAAAAACATAAATATAATGTCACAATATATAGGGATTAACATAGGCTAAGTGAGGTTTTTGGTGTGTGTGGGTGGGGGGGTGCTATTTCCCTTTCATGGTAGGTGTTAGTAGCAATCCTTATAATCATCATGTTTTTACTGTAACTTTAGTTAACCATTCTCCAATGATTTAGGTTCAAAGATATGTACCTCATTTTTGAATGATATCCTTTAATGTTCCCATAAAAGAAATTGGAGAATTTGAACTTCCCTAATTGGGTAGCTTATTGGATCTCTTTGCTTAAGATTTATTGATTGCATAAAAAAGGTGTTTCTTTCAATATCTCCATAATGTACTATCATTTCATCCTCAAATTTAGAGCAAGAGAAAACAAAGTCCTTTTTATGGTTAGAAAGTCATTGGTACCATAGGACTTGATTAGGTTCTAAATGCAACAATGCAATAGTTCCCTGATTAGGTTGTAAATATAAGGATCCAATAGTTACCTTTTGTAAAATCAACAATATGGTAGATAATAATACTATGGTTGGTTGATTATTGTTTATCTAGTCATGATAAATATACTATGGTTGATTATTGCTTATCTAGTCATGATAATAATCCTATGGTTGATTATTACTATTGGTTGATTATTGCTTTCGTAGTTATTCGAGTTAGACTCATAAGACAAACGTGGCCAGTTTCGAATCGACACCTTATTCCAATTGGGTGTACATTGTTTTGCGCTTTACATCGATATACAATAATGAACCCAAAAGACAAACCAACTACTACGAATCTCTTCCAAGTTCCAACAATCTCGCTTGGGCACTTGTTTTTTGTTTTGGTATTTTACCTTCAGTTGGCGCAGTTGTGACTGTGAAAAGAAGACATGGCCGCGGATTCAAACTCCCATCAGGAATTTTACTTTGTTGCATATCCATTTCTGGAGTTGCCTGAGTTGAAATCGGCTGAGAAACAGTTTTATGATAATCTTAGAAAGCGCAATGAAATAGTTGACATCTTAGACACTAAAAGTGATCTACGCTGCTTCTTTTGTTTTAACTTATATGTTTTCAGTAGCAACCAGTAACTAATACAATTTATTATGATTGAATTACTATTACCGATATGACAATATTATAATGTAAACTGAAACCGCTGCTTCGTCTCAGGAAGAGCGGAAGGAACTTGCTGAGAAGCTAAATCCTCTCGAGGCTGAAGAAGAAGCGCTCATGAAAAGGTGCGAAGAAATACGCCAAAGGTTATCGGAATTGAACTTCAAATTCACGAATGCGAGAGAGCCAGAAAACCTTTGCTCGTCTGAAGCCGAGATTGATCGAGAGGTACTGTGATGGTTACTAATTTGAAGATTGAATATGCTATTTAAAACATGTTATAGAGGCGGCCTCCCTTAATAAATGCTAATGCTGGCGTATGTTCCTCTGCAGGTGAGAGAACTACAGTCACAGATATTGGAAGGGCGCATTACAGGAACAGAAGAAAGGCACTTGCTGAAACAGATAAAAGATTTGGAGAGGTCTAGAGGACAAGTTCTGAGCATTGAAAGATATTTCGAATGGAAGTAAAGAATTGAGCCCTATTGATTCCGAAATTTCCGCTTTGAAGAAGGACCGCCCGTATTATGTTCAAGCCACCAACCAGGCCCATTGGTCTCTCGAGCAGCTCCGTATGCAACGATATAATATCCTAGGTTTCCTACTACCCTTTTCTCTTTTCGCTTTCCAAATATTTTAAAGTAAATTACAATAACAGTTAAACTTAAACATATAGTAAGAATCACATATGAGAAATTATATATTTTATGACTCATAATCTGTATGGCTTAATTCCTTCGTTCAGAATGAACTTTGTTTGCAAATGCGGGCTGAAATGGACAATGCAATATTTGACTACAGGGTTAACCCTAACCCTAACCCTTCTGCTCTAAAAGACAGATCAAAATTGGAGGTATTATTCTGGTTTTAATTTGTGTTTTTTCCTTTCTCCGCTGTGAGGAAATTAAGTTAATAGTCCCTTAGCTTTGTGGGCAGAAAAGAAATTAGGTTAATAATCACTCTCACTTGCAGGTTGAGAAATTCATGAGAAGATGGAATGAAAATAATGATTTCAGACAGGAATATCAATGAAGAATGTCCATAGCTGGCAATGCACATTATCCCCGTAATTCTGTTGTTGCATAACAGATTCCAAGATTAAAATTACCAAATTAATGTGTTTATATTCATTTAAAAAAACATAGTTTGTATTTTTTGATAGATATCCTGAGATTACAATTTAAATTACTAATATAACTTGTTTATGTTTATTTAAAAAAAAGCTAATACATAAACAAATACAACTCTCTATATTACATAAGACAACTCTTGTATTTGAACACTAGTATTTGAACACCACTCTCTACATTACACAAGATTAGTTCAAATACAAGATTAGTTAAGACAGCTCTTGTATTTGAACACTAGTATTTGAACACCACTCTCTACATTACACAAGATTAGTTCAAATACAAGATTAGTTTGAGAGTTGTGTTCAACACAAGATTAATTCAAATACATTATGAGATGTTTATGTAATGTAGACTGTTGTGTTCAAATACATTACATAAGACAACTCTCTAAATTTTATTGTGTTCGACTTCCTGATTAGTTTATTAAGACTAATACAAGATTTAAAATAGCTTTACATTAACAAAATTATCTCAACAAATTGGAGAAAGGCCAAACAAGCTCCAAAAAAAATCAATTAATGAATTAATAATGCTAAGATAATCATTGTTATCTTTATGTACTAAGTGTTGTTTAATTCATGGTATTGGGACTTTTGGTGATACTAATAATGTTGGACTAGCAACTAACCACATCAATTTATATCTATTGTATCTCGAGTGACTTTATCTACAAATTTAAGATTCAAACCAAATGGGATAGCGAATGTGTTTATGATTCAAGAAGACAAATCTCGAGATTACAATTTAAATTACTAATATAACTTGTTTATGTTCATCTAAAAAATGGTTTTAATTTGTATTAACGGAAAGTTAGTAGTATTTAGTTTTTTTTTAAATATTTGTTTTAATTTTAGTCCTATTAAATAAAGCTCAAAAAGTTTCTAATGCACTCAAATAAATGATCACATTCTTAATCTAAAATTTTCTTAGTATGAAATCAATTTAGATAAATAAACTATGCCACAAAGAACTTAGTGCGATCTTGTATTTATATCTCCTTGTATTTATATTTAAAAAATTATTCAAACACATTTACCACATAAAAGTCCATAAATTTAAACAAGCATAAATTACATGAAAAGTTGTCCTCATAAAAATAGTAATTTTATAATCTTTAAAATATAACATTCTCAATTCTTTATAAACCTTCAAAGAAAATTAAAACTTAAAAAAAACCATAATAAAAATGAAATATAACCATAATAACTATGAAATATAGACACTTATGATACCTATATTGCACTACATCACCATAAATTACTATACCTGTGAGATTTTTAAAAACGTTAATCACCATTGTGATTGATTATTACATTGTCTCATATTCACACACATTCTCAACTTCAAGATTCGTACATCGATTCTATTAGAGTTAATGGTAAATAGTCCAAAATATATTACCAAGGGATCACTTATCACATAGTGATACTAACAAACCCCTCTCATTCATCCTATCATAAGTAGGAAATTCATAATTTCATTCATGTACCACACTATTCTTGTTTCTATCCTTTCAACAAGGGAGTAGAGTGCGCTTATATTTGCTTCCTATTCTGCACACCTTTTTTATTATGGGATAAAGGTTAGATAATTGCACCAAGAGTAACTAAGTGCCGAGTATTGGGGAGATGTTGTAACGAGTAATGTTGTGTAACATTATATAACATGGTGTTCTAATAAAAATATAAAAGGGTCACTGCAAGCTAATGAGGGTCACTTTTGGCACATTAGATGCAATAGAAAACTGAAAAAGCACGGATCCCTCAACTTAATTGGATTTTTTGAGCTACTTACGCAAAATATCTTGCATTGAGTAAAAAAGATGAAATGTAGGAAATTGAATCACATTTCCGAATATAGAACTTTTATGTACTGAAAATTTGCATAGCTATGTCAAGTTTCATTTTTCCTAACAGACACTTTTTATTTTTCAGGAAAATGATAAGGTATATGTTTTTGTGCGTGGAGCCTTTGAGGGCCTAAATGATGGAATCAAGCTACAAAAATCGGCATGCATGTAGAGAACACATAGCACTTGTGCACCATTATTTTTCGAAAATTAAATTAGTAATTTTATAAATTTTTTATAATTGTTTAAGTGATCAAACCTCGAAAATAGTACCTATTTTGTGGGTAGAGCCTTTGAAGGTCTTAATGCAAAAATCTTGAAATGGGTTTTTCATAGAAGGTGGAGGTTAGTGTCCTCTTGTGCACCATACAACTTTTTTTTAAATGATCGAAAATTTAAAAAGTTATGGAAGATACACTAACAGTGTGTTTCACGAGTTAAGGAGGTACGACAGAAAAGAAATTGAAAGAAAATAGGAAAAATTAATATTTCAAAATAAAAGTTACATATTTGGAATCTACAGAGAAAATGCTATTTGTGTCTAAGATTTCGTAAAAAATGACTGTGTGTACCATATTGTAACGAGTGGCTAAGTACAGGATTCTCCAAAAACTAGAAGAAATACCCAATTAGCTTTGGTTTTTCATTAACATAGCACAGGTTTGGAATTACCAAAGCAAACTCCAAAGCATACACATAGGATTATTGTTGACATGCGAGCAAGTGACTCGGCTTGGTTTAGGCTCTACAAAACACGAGTGTGTTCTATTTAAATTCAAAAATATTGCCACGCTTTTAGATGTATATAACCATGGGGGCTTCACTAGAAGGCAATATAATATCATGTTCATTCATATTGCGGTATTAAATATTCATGAAAACCTAAAAATTATATTGCTTATATATTAAGGGGCAAATGGTTTTTTTATTTAATGTAACAATACAAAAATACTTTGGGGTATTTTTTATATGGGCGAGCTCACAAATATCCGCCAAATAGAGATGGCGGGATCATGGCCGGATGAGAAATTGGGTTGAGGCAAGGCTCGAGCTTACCAGTACGCAGGGAAATCACATCTTGAGGAGTGCTTGAGGCCAGGGGTTTCGTGGTGAAGTGGGTTTCCAGTCGATCATAGTCGAGAGACAATGGTCATTGACAGCCAATTGTTACCAATAGCACTCAGCTAGTTGTTACCAATAGACTTGGGAGGCTCTAAGCCTCTAAGGCCTCTTATAGGCCCTCGATAGGCCTTGGGGGCTTGAATACCCAACCACTTGTTCCTATTAAAGGCCTTGGGAGGTTTAGTTAGCCTCCTAGAGCTTGTTACAGGCCCTGGGGGCTTAGATACCTAGCCCAAAACAGTCTGAGTCAGCGATTGGGGAACTGCAACATGCAATCTAAATGTTGTACTATGTGCATTGGCTCTAGTGACATACAAGAAGTGATCTCCTATCTCTTCATTAGACCATTAGATGTTGCAAATCATAATGATGTGGTTGAGTAATTGCATTGTGGGTGAAGTAATGTGCATCCACGATATACATTGAAAGAAGCAAGGTGCATTGTAGAATGTATGTGAGGTCATAAGAGGGGTATCATATCAGTATACTACATAGAAATATAAAGGGGTATAAAAAATGTTAATGAAAAAATTGATACATACAATATCTAGTGAAAAAGGGGGTTTTTTTAAATTGGGAAGGCATATTGGGAGGGGGTAAAAAAAATGATTTTGGATGGTATTTTCCAATATTTAGTAAAATTAGGGTATTGTTTCATATGCCACGATCGAATGTGCTATGATAGTTGTTTATTGAGTGAAGCCCCTGTGTACTTAACATGCTCACGTTATATAACTACATAATGCGCACGTGTTATATAACTACAGAATGTGTACGCGTTATATAGTTCCAAAACACACTCGCATTATGTAAATCATAAAATACATGTTTAATACTTGAGAAAGAGGGGGTGTGGAAGACTCAAGGGAATTTTTGTTTAAAATTTGAGAAGGGGTGGGGAAGGGTCAAGGGAATCTATGGTTAATATTTAATAGGGGTGGGAAAGGGTCAAGGGCTTAGAAGGATTTGGAAGCTTGAGTGGGGAGAGATTAAGGGAATGAGAACATGATGGGCTACAGGGTTGAAGGGAAGTGGAGCTTGAGAGCACTATTAGGAGTAGAATAGGTTCTGAAGAGGTATAGGGTTAGAAGTTGAAAGTGAGACTTGAGTGATAAGGGGGAATGGATGGAGGCAAGGGGGATGTGAGAGAGAAATAAAGAATACAAGGGGGGGGGAGACATAAAGCGAGGGAGGGAGAGGGACAATGGGGAGGAATGGATTTAGAGGGAGTGAGAGATAGATGGGGATAGAACGAAATAAAGAGATAGGAAGAGAGGGACAGAAAGTGTTGGTGGGAGACATGCAGGGAGTGGTGGCGATGGAGAGAGAGAGAGAGAGAGAGAGAGAGAGAATATGAGAGGAGGGGGAAGGGACATAAAGTGTGTGAGAGAGAGGGAGTGATGGATAGATTGGGATAGGTTGAGGAAAGATAACATGAGGGAGTGATAGAAGGTGAGAGAGAGACAGGCGATGAGAGAGGGAGGGAGAGAAGGTGGGGTGAGGGATGGAGGGAGAAAGGTGGAGATAGATATGGATGGAGGGGGGATGGGTTTGATAATGGAAAGGGACGTAATGTGTGTGTGTGTGTGTGTGTTTGAGAGAGAGAGAGAGAGAGAGAGAGAGAGATTGATGGTTGGTGAGAGAGAGAGACTAGAGGGAGTTGTGAGCGACAAAGAAAGTGGGAGCTTGTGATTAAGGGCGAATGAAGGGAGAGAGTTATACAGGGACTTGGATTTTTTGCGAATATATACATAAGGTGGATACCCTCCTCATCATCATCTTCATCACCATCACCATATTCATCATCATCAACATCATCATCATCATCAACATATTCATCATCATTGTCATCTCTAGGTTCCTCATCAACATCTCCATCATCATCATCTTCTTCATCCTTATCATCTTCATCATCATCTTCATCACCATCACCATCATCATGAACATCTTCATCACCATAAACATCTTCATCATCATTGTCATCTCCCCCTTCCTCATCAACATCTCCATCATCATCATCTTCATCATCATCATCATCATCATCATCTTCATCACCGACACCATCATCATCAACATCTTCATCATCATCACCATCATCATCATCATCATCAACAACTTCATCATCATTTTCATCTCTAGGTTCTCCATCATCATCATCATCTTCATGACCATCATCATCATCATCAACATCTTCATCATCATCACCATCATCATCATCATCATATTCCTCATCAAATCAACATCTCCATCATCATCATCATCATCATCTTCTGAACATCATCATGATCATCATCTAAACATCACCATCACCATCATCATCAACATCTTCATCATCATCACCATCACCATCATCATCAAAATCTTCATCGTCATCACCATCACCATCTTCATCATCATTGTCATCTTTAGGTTCCCCATCAACATCAACATCTCCATCATCAGCATCTTCTTCATCATCATCATACTCATCACCATCATCATCATCATCAACATCTTCATCATCATCACCATCATCATCATCATCTTCCTTGAATCAGATCAACATCTCCATCATGTCACCATCATCTTCATCATCATCATCATCATCATCATCTGAACATCACCATCACCATCATCATCAACATCTTCATCATCATTACCATCACCATCATCATCAACATCTTCATCATCATCGCCATCATCATCATCATCATTGGCATTTGTAGGTTCTTCATAAACATATCCATTATCATCATCTTCTCCATCATCATCATCTTCATCACCATCATCATCAGCATCAACATCTTCATCATCATCACCATAATCATCATCTTCATCGTCATCAGATCAACATATCCATCATCATCATCTTCTTCATCATCTTCACCATCATCATCATCATCATCATCTTCATCGCCATCTCCATCATCTTCAACATCTCCATCATCATCACCATCACCGTCATCATCATCATCTTCATGACCAGAAACATCTTCATCATCATTGTCATCTCCCCCGTCCTCATCAACATCTCCATCATCATCATCTTCATCATCATCATCATCATCATCATCACCACCACCATCTGAACATCACCATCACCATCATCGTCAACATCTTCATCATCATCACCATCAGCATCATCATCAAAATCTTCATCGTCATCACCATCACCATCACCATCACCATCTTCATCATCATTGTCATCTCTAGGTTCCCCATCAACACAACATCTCCATCATCATCATCTTCTTCATCATCATCATCTTCATCACCATCATCATCATCATCAACATCTTCATCATCATCACCAACATCATCATCATCTTCCTGATCAGATCAACATCTCCATCATGTCACCATCATCTTCATCATCATCATCATCATTCAAACATCACCATCACCATCATCATCATTACCAACACCATCATCATCAACATCTTCATCATCACCACCATCATCATTGGCATCTGTAGGTTCCTCATCAACATCTCCATCATCATCATCTTCTTCACCATCATCATCATCATCATTGGCATCTGTAGGTTCCTCATCAACATATCCATCATCATCATCTTCTCCATCATCATCACCATCATGATCTTCTGAACATCATCATGATCATCATCTAAACATCACCATCACCATCACCATCATCATCAACATCTTCATCATCATCACCATCAGCATCATCATCAAAATCTTCATCACCATCACCATCACCATCACCATCACCATCTTCATCATCATTGTCATCTCTAGGTTCCCCATCAACACATCTCCATCATCATCATCTTCTTCATCATCATCATCTTCATCACCATCATCATCATCATCAACATCTTCATCATCATCACCATCATCATCATCATCTTCCTCATCAGATCAACATCTCCATCATGTCACCATTATCTTCATCATCATCATCATTATCATCATCATCCGAACATCACCATCACCATCATCATCAACATCTTCATCATCATCACCATAATCTTCATCAACATCATCATCTTTATCATCTTCATCTGCATCATGATCATCTTCATTGTCATCACCCTCCTCCTCCTCATCATCTTTATCATCTTCATTGTCATCACCCTCCTCCTCATCATCATCTTGTGCACTTATGCACTTAGGGATTAATGTTTAGAAGAGGGTCTAAAGGCCTTTATGGGGGAGGGGCTCTAGGAACAAGGTAAGACAGAGAGGGAAGTGGGGAGGGATAAAGGCGTAGAGGGTTAGTGATTAAGGGAGAAGAAGGGAGAGAGTGCTATAGGGAGGGATAGTGACGAAGATAAAGAGAAGGTGGAGAGATGGAGAGTGGGGTGGTAGGGACATGGCTAGAGTAAGGGAGAGAAAGAAACATGTAGGGAGGGATGTAGGGAGAATGAGGGATAGATATTTAGAAAGAGATAGGGGGTATCTAGGGATTATTGGGATAGAGCTAGGGGGTATTAAACCATACAAAACATTTGTCCCCACACTAAAAACATTTGTTTTGTATGTAACCATATAAAATATTTGTTTTATTTTGATTTTATTCGTTGCCCTAGCCGTGCACCTAACCTATTTATTGTGCTTAACAATATCGCGTGTGTGTTTTTACACTTCATATCACGCACGCGTTTTGGCTTTATATAACGCGTGCGCATTTTGTAACTCTATAAACAGTGGACTGTCCCTGTTCAAGAGCAACTTCACTCTGTCCGAGCCAAAACAACACTCCCGCGATTTTTTCGAACAACACGAGCCCGCCATTGGAAATTCTCACACTCTTCACCATCTCCATCATTATTTTTTTTATGCGGGTGCAACATTGAGGACATCTTTCATGGTTGCTCAGTGTGGTGTTGGGTTATATGGCCATATTTGAAGAAGATAATCAGCAAGCTTGAAGAATCTCCAATTGAATAACACCAAAGATAAGGTCTTTGAAAGATTCATTTTGCCTATATTTGAGGAGCACACAAGATAAGATATCAAGCTTCAAGACCATTTCATGGTGATGGTCGATATACACAAGTGTACAAGAGAATCAAAGAGCCCAAACAATTTATGATTTAACTTCCATTTGCTTATTATTGAAGAGCTTGTAATTGAGGAGCAACAAAAACAAACTATATTGAATTGATCATTGTGGTGATGGGGAATGCACGTAACCGAGTAAGCAAATCAGCAAGGAAGAAGAGACCTCAAGAAGTCATTGAAGAAGAGAAAGAAAAGAAAAGAATATACATGATGAATCAGAGGCTTTCTTTGGAAACTAATCCAAATCCAATTATAGAGGATACCATAGTTCATCCTATTAATCCACGACAAGAGGGACCTTTAATTTCCACAATAGTTGTTGAACAAGCACCCCATGGAAGTAATCAAGAAGCAAAATGTAGGTGCTCATTAGGGGATGTTTCAATTCCCACTTCAAGTCAAAGTGATAAGTTACCATCTCAAGATGAAGCTCATGAAGAAACACAAAATTTGCTATCCGGATGTGGTTATACAAGCGATGAAGTCAGAGAGGCGTTGGACATTTTGCCTACTATTGAAGAAGATAATGTTATCCAGACCATCGATGAGGATGTTGGACTTCCAAAAGAGGATGTTGGACTTCCACAGATCATCGATGAGTATGTTGTACTTCCACCATCCAACTACTAGGAAGAGAATGAAGGACACCAAGCTACTACTGAAACGCTAGAGCGTCTTGGTGATGTGCTACATGGTAGAATTCCAACCCCCTTACCTCCATTAGCAAGAACACGTCGAAGAACTCCGAAGCATATACAAGTTGATGAAAGTCTCATCAGTTCCAGTGAAGGTACGCTATTTAAACGTAGTATTGCTTATCAAACTCAACAGATACTTGATAAATATTTTGTTTCTAAATGTGATGGAGATAAATGTAGGTTATTTTTATCATTGTTAAAATCTAGGAGCATGAATGTTGTTAGGAAAAAGTTAGGGATAAAGATGATAAAGAATTCTAAACCAAGTTCTCATATAGTTAAAATCCTAGTAGATGCATTTGGTAAAATTGGTAAGAACACACGTTCAAAGGACTGCAATGCTACTCATTGTGTGTTGTCACAAGCAATTGCAAATAAGAACACCAGGGTCCTTCGTATTCTCAGGCCTACATCCGAACTAGTTAATTTGAATGTAAAAACCCTCCGTAGGTATTCTATTAGAAGAGAACATCTTGACACAACCGATCAGATAGATTTTTGGGCCTTTGTTGGTCGGTTGCCACGTCGTGACATGAAGCTAGTTGATGCAGTAAAGGGATTAGTACACAGTTTTTGGCATGATCACACAAGGCCTTCTTCAAACAGAAAGGATGTACTAAAACTGAGAAGGGGTTCAAAGGATCGTGAACCACATACTAAGCATCTTCTTGATATAACACAAACAGAACTTTACGAGAAATTTAGGATTGAGCATAGACAATTGAACTTGGGGCAAAGATCTTTTGAGAAATGTAAGCCATGGTATGTTAGAATAAATACTCTTCGTAACACTTGTTGTTGTAGATACCATGTAGAATATGAATATTACTATGAAACATTTTTGTACATTCGTCGTGTGTTGCATACTAACCATGTATAGGATTGCTCCATGACAATTCCACCTACTTCATCAAGAGAATTCATTCATAGCATCATGTGCAATAGGCCCGAGGTGCAAACATACTATGCAAAATATTATTTGGATGGAACATGCTCCAACTATGCTGGAATGGCATTATTGAGCCAACGTATGCACGAGAATGGAGACAGTGAATTTGAGAAAATGGTTACAGACATGAAAAGTTTCAAATATATCAACTATGAAATAGTCCCAGGGAAAGAAAGCAAAAAAATAGAATTGGTGACATCTCAGGTAAGCATTTATATCTATAAAATTATGTTGTAACGGTTACATTTCAATCCTTACTTACAAAAAAAAACTGACATTGAGATCATTTTGTGTCACCAGGTACAAGTTAGTGACTTCATCAAGGAATTTATTGAATTTATTGAAGGACCAGCTGCACTTCTTTTACAATTTTAAGAGCATGTGTGATAAAAGATGATATTGAGCTTTTAGGGTAGTTGAGTGCTATATCAAGGGGAATTTTTTAGGTCCCCTTAAATATGTGGTTAGGTATACAAGATATTTCTTTCTCATGATGATCTTGATTTTAAAAAACTAATGCTTGATGGATTATGCTTGCTCACTTCTTCCCTTGCTCTAATTACATGATTCTTTTCAACATCTCCTTGTATTTATCTTCTTAGATTTCACTCCTTTGCTTCTTGATATTTATTGTTTCCATTTTCCCTTTGATTTCTTCAAGTTGATTCCAACACTTTTTCTCTTTCTCATGCCCAAGTTACTAATTCTGCCTCCACTTATCCAACATGTGAACTAGTAATCCATGACACTCCTAAATCTCTTTGGCGTGCGAGCAACACCACCCTACTCCTCATCATGGCTATAGGACTTCACAATAGGTGCACCATGTTAGGATGATGGTGTTTTGTTGCATTATGTTTGACCTTTTCTCTGTGTGCCTTAAGGTTTTGTAGTTGGTGTATTTCTTTTTTGAAGGAAAAAATTTTTTATATTCAGTATTTTAAGAAAAAATTGTAATTACATATTGTCTAGCCTCACAGGTTCAAAAAAGAGTGAGTACCAAAAAAATACCAATCTTACTCCTTTCCTTGAAGCTTCATGGACTAATTCAACTTCATCCATTGACTAGAAGAGCTACTGTAGGGTGCTGATTTTCATGAGTTTCTACCTCTTCCAATGACTGCCAACTCTTTACTTGTGCCTTGTTTTGGAGGCTATGTCATTTTCTTGGTACATTTCTCTCTGGGATTGTCTCTCCATCTTTGTAGTTACTTTCTAGGAAGTAAATTAGAGTCATACCTTGCTTTTCATAGGAGTCAATTCAATATGTCCCATTGACGTATTTTTGTGGTCATTTGTTGAACATCAATACAAGTATTTTATCTTATACTCTTAGTGGATCATCACCTATGGGCGTTGTTCATCTTCTAAGTTTACGAAAGCTTGAAAAGAGTTGACTTACAAGAAACCTAACTGGGAATTGAGATTATCCTAGTGACTTAACTGCGAGAACCAAAGTCCATTGAGGCTTTTAAAGGTGACTTAATGTCATTAAGGGTACAATTTTGGTAAAGAGAAAAACGTAAAGGTGAGAAGAATGGTGGCCTATATTTTGATTAAATTTTTTTCACATCATTAAGAAGAAGAATGATAAAAAGGTGGTTTGGTGCAGTTCATTTTCATTATGATAGAGCAAAATTATATGTATCTTAGTACATGCTAGTATGGTACAAATACATAAAGGTAGAATTGTATTTGAGGAAGGACCAGCTACACTTCTTTTACAATGTTATTTATTAATGGTAGATGGGACTCTTTATTCAAAATAAAGAGTGAAAATTGGGATATTGGAATCACATGCCTTCAGCCCAAGGATGGAATGAACACTAGGTAAATTGTAATGTCAAATAAAATTTAAACTATGATTATTAGCACAGATAAAATAATGGGATTTGAAATAAAAAATAACAAGTCTTCCATCTGAGTTATTTTTTAGAAAAGGTGGTTATTTGATGACATTATACCTAATTGATGCCCTCCTTATTAGTCGAGACAATTTAATTGTTTTTTTAATATTGATTCCTTATCGATTTGATGGGATATTATATGTTTGCAAGCATAATTGGCATTCCTTAATGTGTATGCATCTAAGTTATGCAATTTGAGGACAATGATTTGTATCTAAATCTTAACACGATATGTATGATGTTTATAACTTTATATTATAGAAGTATGATATACTTTTTTGAAATCCTCTAGCTTGGTTCTAAAATGATTTTGATGAAGATTACCCCATTATCATGTTGTATCTAGGATAATGGTTTTAGTTATTTCACTTATTCAATTGTTTAGTCTATTTCTTTTCATATTTCGCTTATAGGAGTTGTTTTGCTATGTCCATAGTTTGAAATTGTTGCATTGGAGTTTTGAGTTCCATGGCCCTAATATACCGGTCTTTTGTTGACAATAATAAAATCAACTTATCTATCCTATCTAATTTATCGATATTGAGCGAAGTAGAGTGGATACTTTAGATTTGTTATATTGATATTGTATTAAAAATGGCTAGTGTATCAAGCAAGGCATACATCTTCCTTTTTACAATCATTCAAAGCTCATATGTTTTCATTGTTTGAAGAATTGATTGTGGATGATCTTTTCTCGATCTCACCTGACTTATTAGAAGACAATAGTTCATTGAACATTGGTGTTGCAATATTTGAAAGTTGGCAACTAGTTCATGCCTCATGTTACTGTCAATAACTTGCAAATTTATTAACAAGAATTGATTGCATGTCACTCTTGACTATTACATGCTACTCTTGACTTGTAAATGTTCAAAATACAAAGGGGTATTTAAATTTTTTACCCAACAATTCCTATAGTGGCATATTAAATTAATCATGTTTATTAACAATCTAATGAATATCTTTTGTAAAGTGATGCAAGCACACCAGCATAGAAATACAAAAAATGTTGCATCTTATAGGATCTATTTGTTGAGATTACCAATAAAAATCCAAAAGTATTAAGCATTGCTACAAAAAAAAATGTAGTATCATTTAGAGAGTATAGATTGATTCTTCTACTTGTAGATTTAGCCAGAAGATGCCTAAACATAGAAAAATTGTAGAAAACATATTAGGGATCATTTTATTTACATGGAAAATTTGTAATTTCATTTCTTGCAAAACAAAATTACATATATGAGATACCCTTGGAATTCAAAATTCAAATTCTTTCTAAGGTTAGAGATATAATGGAACTAAAATTCCATTTTGAAAAAATGAAGTTTACTTGGGACTTCATTTTCATTTTGCAAAAGTAGTGAGGGAAAACATTTATTTAGGTCAACTATAATAATCTGCAACATGGGAAGGTGAGGATCAAAGTGAGTTCTTTGAGCCTCACCTCTCAATATTTAACACTAAATGTATTTAGAAATTAAAAAATATGAATAGCACACACTTATAGATGAGACAAAATATTAAATGACTCAGATTAAATGAACTCTTAGTAACCATATTATAGCAATTACACATGTGGGTCCACATTTGACAAGTCAAAGAGAGATCGTTAATCCATGCTCTTCATTTAATAATATATACTAAATACTCTAGCTACTTAGGTATGAATAGACTCTATAACCATAAATTGAATGGATGACCCCTCATTCAACCCAATTCTTTCGGGTTTAAGTTGGAAAGTGTCCCTTCTTTCCTCCTCGTGATTTAAGTATTAGAGCATTAAAACTAGAGAATAAAGGATTGTTGAACTGAAACAATGTCTGTAGAGATGACTAAGTGCTACACTAAGTTGCATGTTAAACTATGATGTGATAGAATGAAGATGTTGTTTCTTACGAAATATGTGCTGGTGAAGTAGATGGGGCATGGAGCCAGGCAAGTTGCTACTAAGCCAATGTATTCTCGATGGGGTGCGGATCCAGAATGGATGTCGGAGCTACATGATTCATGCGTCTATGTGACCATGTGAAGAAGAATGATACTCGTGTGGTGCATTCTCAAGAGGAGCTAAGCAACCTCGAAATGATGACTAGATTGTTGAAAACAAACTGTGGGTGATTGATCGATATCTACAACTATTGAGTTCTATACTACTGAAGTTGTGGTATGGCGAGTGCTTCTAGAAAAGTGTTGTGGCACTACGGGAGCTAGGAGGAACTAGAGCTGAAAACTAAAAGATAAAAAGGTGTTGATAATAAAAATGAAGAAAAGCCAAAAAATTCCCATACCTATGAGAGGTTCACTGCTGGGTGGAGGTGAGCGATATAGAGAGAAACCATTCTACCAAAAGAGCTCAATTGTGATGTCAAAATAAAAAGGAATGAAAATGAGAGATGCAGAAGAGGCATACAGTGGAGGAGAGAGAACGTCTACATGAGAGATAGGGTGATTGGGTATTTTTGAAACGGAGGTAGGAGTGGACTATGTCAGCTAGGGATGAAGTTGAGCATGTTGAAAGGAATGAATTGCGAGTGGAGAGAACTAAAATCAAAAGGAATATTCATGTATAGTGGAAATAGAAGAGTGTTAACCGCAAAGCTAGAGACTGGATTGTGTTCATCAAACAAATCAACGAACCAATCATATGCATTGTGGCATTCACTATTTCTGGAGTAGTATCACTCAACAACTTCAGATTCGATGCCATAGGTGTGGCCATGGCCTTACAATCTATCATCCCAAATCTCTTTACGATCTCTATCCCATATTTTCCTTGATTTAGGAATATTTCCTTGGGATTCTGTCACACTTCAAGACCTAAGAAGTAATGCATATGATACTGAGGTCTTTCATCTAGAACTCAACGCCAAGATTCTTATTTGTTTATTCTATTAGATCCTCTCCCCCAGTCAAAAACAAGTAATATACATACAATAGTAGAATCATGGGATTTCCTACCTCGACTTTGTAGTAAAGGTTGGAGTCCACTTTACTCTTGGTAAACCCAAGCCCATTAAAAACCCATATATCCTATTGTAACATGTCCTGGTTCCTATTTAAATCCATACAAGTCCTTCTTTAATATGCACACATGAGTGTTCCTATCATGTGTCTCGAAGCCTAACGATTGATCCACATGCACTTCATCTTCCACTATGCCATTCAGGAAGCAATATTTACATCCATTTGATGCACCTTCCAATTCGTCACTTTTGAAATAACACTTACTGACCTGATCGAAGTGTATCTTTCCACTAGAGAAAATGTCTCCTCATAATCAATGTCTTCTTTCTGGGAGAAACCTCAAGTGATGAACCTTTCCTTGTATTTCTCGACACTTCCGTCTGCCCGCATGCTTAATCTTGTAGATCCATTTGGAAGACACTACTAAATTCCCTTCTCGTCTTGGAACTACCTCCTAGACATCATTCTTCCTAATCGACTAATACTCCTCGATCATAGAATCCTTCTATAATTTCTTTTCAACAACCTCTTCATAACTGGACTTTTCATGAGCATCAGTTATTTCACTTAGCAGTGCTCCATAGATGGAGTAATTCCGAGGTCTCTTACTTCCTTCTGGAGCACCATACTTCTTTGCATCCTAGATAAGTTCTTCTACCCAAGCTGGTTTTCTTTTATGTTAATTCAATTATTTCGGTAGATCCACTGGTCTTTGTGCCTTAGTCATATCATGATCCTCGAGTTGTTATGTAACTTGCTCTCCCACTCCTATGTCTCAAACCCTCGGAGTCTCACGTTCTTCATCATTCTCTTCATGTGAGTGAATCTTCCGTGACCTATTGAAAGCAGTTTCTTCCTCAAAAGTTACATCTCTGGTGGTATCGATCTTCTTGAAGCTCAGTATATTCTTTAAGCCTTTGATGAATCACTATAATAACCAACGAATATTCCTTTCTTTCATGAAGGATCCAACTTGGTCCTTTTCTCTTTCTAAATATGAATGAATACTTGGCATTTAAATATTCTGAGATGCCCGGGGTCTGGTTTGAACATATATGGTTGTCCTTGCATCCTTTTCCCAGAAGTGCATAGGAAGGTCTTGATCATAAATCATGGCCTTTGTTGCTTCCATAATTGATCTAGTCTCTCTCTTTGCATGCTGGATTCCCTCGTTTAACATGGTAGTTCCCGCAGTAGGTGATGATAGATAAAAAGATGAATCATTTGATCAAATTAAATAAATGTGATAAAAGTGCTCTTCAGAGTCTTTCCAACTCAACACTTTGAGACTCAGTAACCCCGAGTACTCTTCAGAGCCTTTTACCTCAACACTCTCACATGGGCATTACTCTAGTGCAATTCGAGAGCCCCTGCTCAACACTAGTGCTAGAATGTGGTTGTGAGGCACATTTAGAATATTTACGTTTCCTCGGATACGGTATTTGTTTATCAAGCTTGGAGTGCTCCATGGTTTTTTCCAACACTCAATGTACTTCAAGGATTACTCCCAGTAAAATAAACATACTTCTAGGTACATCAGGGCTTATGTCCAGTACATAGGTTATATGTGTGTTTCAGAGTCCATGCTCAACACACTCATAAGTCAAATCATGTAAAAGTCATAACTCTACACAGTAAGTAACAAAAGATCAACTCAATATATTAGGGTTTGTACCCATTTCAAATCACAAGAACATCATTAAAACATTGGGGACTCCTTTCCTAGTATATACTCAAATAAAGAAGTTAGTCAGGGTCCATGCCTGATATGTCGATATATATATATATATATAAAAGAATGAGTCATAGGTGCTAGGTCTCATTCCCAATACTCAAAATAAACATAGGTGCTAGGGCCATGGAACAATCTAACAACAAAGTATTTAGTCCAAAATTCGGGATATTACATTGTGACCATGTGAAGAAGAATGATACTCGTGTGGTGCATTCTCAAGAGGAGCTAAGCAACCTCGAAATGATGACTAGATTGTTGAAAACAAACTGTGGGTGATCGATCGATATCTACAACTAATGAGTTCTATACTACTGAAGTTGTGGTATGGTGAGTGCTTCTAGAAAAGTGTTGTGGTACTACGGGAGCTAGGAGGAGCTAGAGCTAAAAATTGAAAAATAAAAAGGTGTTGATAATAAAAATGAAGAAACACCAAAAAACTCCCATACCTGTGAGAGGTTCACTGCTGGGCGGAGGTGAGTGATATAGACAAAAACCATTCTACCAAAAGAGCTCAATTGTGGTGCCAAAATAAAATGGAATGCAAATGAGAGATGCAGAAGAGCCATACAGTGGAGGAAAGAGAACGTCTACATGAGAGATAGGGTGATTGGGTATTTTTGAAACAGAGGAAGGAGTGGACTATGTAAGTTAGGGATGAAGTTGAGCATGTTGAAAGGAATGAATTGCGAGCGGAGTGAACTAAACTCAGAAGGAATATTCATGTATAGTGGAAATAGAAGAGTGTTCAACGCAAAACCATAGACTTGCTTGTGTTCATCAAACAAATCAATGACCCAATCATATGCATCGTGGCATCCACTAGTTCTGTAGTAGTATCACTGAACAACTTCAGATTCGATGCCATAGGTGTGTCCATGGCCTTACAATCCATCATCCCTAGTCTCTTTAGGATCTCTACCCCATATTTTCCTTGACTTAGGAAAATTTCCTCGGGATTCTACCACACTTCAAGACCTAAGAAGTAATGCATATCATACTGAGGTCTTTCATCTAGAACTCAACGCCAAGATTATTCTTTGTTTATTCTATGAGATTGTCTCCCCGTGTAAAAAACAAGTAATCTACATACAATAGTAGAATCACGGGATTTCCTTCCTCGACTTTGTAGTAAATGTTGGAGTCCGCTTTACTCTTGGTAAACCCCAAGCCCATTAAAAACCCATATATCCTATCGTACCATGTCCTGGTTCCCGTTTAAATCCGTACAAGTCCTTCTTTAATATGTGCACATGAGTCTTCCTATAATGTGTCTCGAAGCCTAACGGTTGATCCACATGCACTTCGTCTTCCACTATGCCATTCAGGAAGTAGTATTCACATCCATTTGATGCACCTTCCAATTCATCACTTTTGAAATAACACTTACTGACTTGATCGAAGTGTATCTTTCCACTAGAGAAAATGTCTCCTCATAATCAATGCCTTCTTTCTGGGAGAAACCTCAAGTGATGAACCTTGCCTTGTATTTCTCGACACTTTCGTCTGCCGCATGTTTAATCTTGTAGATCCATTTGGAAGACACAACTGAATTCCCTTCTCATCTTGGAACTACCTCCTAGACATCATTCTTCCTAATTGACTAATACTCCTCGATCATAGAATCCTTCTAGAATTTCCTTTCGACAACCTCTTAATAACTGGATGTTTCATGAGCATCAATTATTTCACATAGCAGTGCTACATAGATGGAGTAAGTCTGAGGTCTCTTACTTCCTTCTGGAGCACCATACTTCTTTGCATCCTAGATAAGTTCTTGTGCCCAAGCTGGTTTTCTTTTATGCGAATTCAATTCTTTCGGTAGATGTACTAGTCTTTGTGGCTCAGTCATATCATGATCCTCGGGTTCTTATCGAACTTGCTCTCCCACTCCCATGTCTCAATCCCTAGGAGTCTCACATTCTTCATCATGCTCTTCATGTGAGTGAATCTTCCATGACCTGTTGAAAGTAGTTTCTTTGTCAAAGGTTACATCTCTAGTGCTATCGATCTTCTTGAAGCTCAGTATGTATATTCTGTAAGCCTTTGATGAATCACTACAACCAAGGAAGATTCCTTTCTTTCATGAAGGATCCAACTTGGTCCTTTTCTCTTTCTAAATATGAATGAATACTCGACAGTCAAATATTCTGAGATGGCTGGGGTTTGGTTTGAACATATATGGTTGTAGTGATTTAAAACTCGCTTCGTGTAAATAAACTAATTGTTGAATGTAGAATATTCATGATATCGTATCATTTCCATCAAAATTCTCATATCAATCCTAGGAATGAAGTAGTTCCTTGGTCATTTAAGTCAAACCCATCATAATGTGATGAATAACCAAATGTCTATGGCTCGAACCTCTTATTCTCCACATATTTTCTATTTTCTAAATTTGTGACTACGACTAGTCCATATTGTTCTTCTTCTCCTCTTCTTGAGGAGAATAATTATGAGGAAATACATGTCTCACTCCTTCAAATTAACCTCCTTCACAAATCCGAGATCATCTTTAGTGGCCATCTTTTCAAGATCCTTCCCGTTGAACACATTTTTGAGATCATCTCTTTAGATATCATTTTTTTGTTTACCTTGAACATGTGTGAGTTACCTATCATTCAATTTCTTAAACTTAGCCTCCAAATTGGATAGTTGGTTACACATTACTTCAAATTCTTTGTGAGTAATGTTGATCCTTCGAATGATTTAGTGGGAGAATTAATTTTTAATACACCTATTTCCATTAGATGCCATTGATATTTACTATATTTATTTTCTATCTCTGCTTTACCACACATTTTGAATCACCCAAAAATAAAACATCTTCTAGTCAAAATTTATTCAAGTTTCAAGTTAAAATACCTATAAAAACCCTAGTTTGTAGGTTGTCTTTTTGGCTGACCTTGTTCATGAATTATCTATAAAAATTCGTGCCCTTCGAGTCTGAAATGTTTTCTTGTACTAGTGGTATTTCTTCTATACCATGCCACGAGTTTGACCCAATTTTGATGTCCCAAGATAGATTTATGGTAAATTTCCCAAAAATTGATATTTTTTAGCCATTTAGGAGAGCCAACTTGTACGAAATAATACATGATTATTTTTTCCTTTTTTGGACCTAAATTCTTGCCACAAACACTATGATTCATATTATTCTGGATGCAATAGCTATAATTTAATTTGGGTATCCCATGCTTCACATATAATAGTTTTACCTAAAACAGCTGTTTGATACTAGTTTTTGGATTACTTAAAATGCCTAAATTCCATAGCCAATAAATGCAACTTTTTAATAAACCATGAAATGGAAAATTTAGCATAGATCTAGTTTTTTGATTAATTAAAATCCCTAAATTCCATAGCCAATAAACGCAACTTTATAATGAACCATGAAATGGAAAATTAAGCATAGATACTTCACTGTGATCAATGAGGACCCTCAAAATTTCATTGTGAGAAATATCCTTGAAAAAAAGTTGGAGCGAAAATGGTCCTTATACCAAATGTTATGCAACAAATTCCCAAAAGAGCATAAAATTCTATAAATAAGAAAGAAAGAGTAATCCAATGCCTTAAGAATGAAGTCAAGATATGAATTATAAACTTATTAGGGATCTTTTTATTTACATGGAAACTTTGTAATTTCATTTCTCGCAAAACAAAATGACTTATATGAGATACCCTTGGAATTCAAAATTCAAATTCTTTCTAAGGTTAGAGATATAATAGAACTAAAATTCCATTTTGAAAAAATGAGGTTTACTTGGGACTTCATTTTCATTTTGCAAAACTAGTGAGGGAAAACATTCATTTAGGTCAACTATAATAATTTGCAAGATGGGGAGGCGAGGATCAAAGTGAGTTCTTTGAGCCTCACCTCTCAAGATTTAACACTAAATGTATTTAGAAATTAACAAATATGAATAGCACACACTTATAGATGAGACAAAATATTAAATGACTCAGATTAAATGAACTCTTAGTAACCATATTATAGCAATTACACATGTGTGTCCACATTTGACAAGTCAAAGAGAGATCGTTAATCCATGCTCTTCATTTAATAATATATACTAAATACTCTAGCTACTTAGGTATGAATAGACTCTATAACCATAAATTGAATGGACGACCCCTCATTCAACCCAATTCTTCCGGGTTTAAGTTGGAAAGTGTCCCTTCTTTCCTCCTCGTGATTTAAGTATTAGAGCACTCAAACTAGAGAATAAAGGATTGTTGAACTGAAACAATGTCTGTAGAGACGACTAAGTGCTACACTGAGTTGCATGCTAAACTATGATGTGATAGAATAAAGATGTTGTTTCTTATGAAATATGTGCTGGTGATGTAGATGGGGCATGAAGCCAGGCAAGATGCTACTAAGCCAATGTAATCTCGATGGGGTGCGGATCCAGAATGGATGTCGGAGCTACATTATTGATGCGTCTATGTGACCATGTGAAGAAGAATGATACTCGTGTGGTGCATTCTCAAGAGAAGCTAAGCAACCTCAAAATGATGACTAGATTGTTGAAAACAAACTATGGGTGATCGATCGATATCTACAACTATTGAGTTCTATACTACTGAAGTTGTGGTATGGCGAGTGCTTCTAGAAAAGTGTTGTGGCACTATGGGAGCTAGGACGAACTAGAGCTGAAAACTAAAAAATAAAAAGGTGTTGATAATAAAAATGAAGAAAAACCAAAAAAATCCCATACCTATGAGAGGTTCACTGCTGGGTGGAGGTGAGTGATATAGACAGAAACCATTCTACCAAAAGAGCTCAAATTTGGTGCCAAAATAAAAAGGAATGCAAATGAGAGATGCAGAAGAGGCATATAGTGGAGGAGAGAGATCGTCTACATGAGAGATAGGGTGATTGGGTATTTTTGAAATGGAGGTAGGTGTGGACTATGTGAGCTAGGGATGAAGGGTGAGAGGAGAGAGATCGTCTACATGAGAGATGGGGTGATTGGGTATTTTTGAAACGGAGGTAGGTAGGAGTGCACTTTTACACAAGCTAGGTTGGCCCCAAATTAATTATTGGGATAATCAACCCATTATAACTGACTGGGCTGACTCCTCTAGGGTGTTCTAATAACCCTTTGACCCACATAACACATACAGGGCCGACCACCACTAGGGAAGTCTAATAACCCAAGTTACCACAATCCGACGGAGGAATAAACATCTCCGGATATACAATAAGATCTTCAGGGAGGAATGAAACATCTCCAGAATTATAAAGTACAAATATAATATTATTAGAAGTTACAATATCTCAACACTCCCCCTTAATGAGAAGGATATTATAACAACATCTGCAGGAGAAAGGAGTCATCAACATCATACATGATACATCTATAAATCATTGGAAGCTTTCTCAGCATCATCAGTAACTCAACCAGTTACTGGAACATCAACATCTTTAGTACTGAATCTTCATCTTCTGCAGCACTTGAACAACTACAACAATATCATCATTTGGATCCTCACGATCAACAACACCGTCATCTCATGATCATTAGCATCGTCATCTAGGTCATCATGATCAGCAACATCGTCATATAGATCATTATGATCAATAGCATCGTCATCACACGATCATCAGCATCAGGATCATCTTGATCTACAACATCTGGATCATCTCGATCTATAGCATCTGGATCATCTGGATCTACAGCATCTGGATCATCTCGATCTACAGCATTTGGATCATCTCTATCTACAGCATCTAGATCATCTCGATCTATAGCATCTAGATCATCTCAATCTACAGCATCTGGATCATCTCGATCTATAGCATCTGGATCATCTTGATCTACAGCATCTGGATCATATCGATCTACAACATCTAGATCATCTCTAGGCACGATGCAATCCCGATCAACTTCTAGGAGGATCATTCCTTATCACTTTAAGACATGTCACCATGTCTAGGGATGATGCAATCCCGATCAACTTCCAGGAGGATCATTCCTTATCACTTTAAGACATCTCACCATGTCTAGGGACGACGCAATCCTAATCACGTACCTTTTGATCCAAAGGATCACGGACGATGCAGTCCTCTCACGTACGTTTTGAACCAATGTTCACGGATGATGCAGTCCTCTCATGTACCTTTTGAACCAAAGGTTCATGGACGATGTAGTCCTCTCACATACCTTTTGAACCAATGTTCACGGATGATGCAGTCCTCTCATGTACCTTTTGAACCAATGTTCACGGATGATGCAGTCCTATCATGTACCTTTTGAACCAAAGGTTCATGGATGATGCAGTCCTCTCACATACCTTTTGAACCAATGTTCATGGATGATGCAGTCCTATCACGTACCTTTTGAACCAAGGTCCAGGGACGATGCAGTCTTATCACATACCTTTTGAACCGAGGTCCAGGGACGATGAAGTCCTATCATGTACCTTTTGAACCGATGTCCAAGGACGATCCAGTCCTATCATTCAATTCTCGGAGACCTATCTCTACGGCTCAATTCAAGGGACCAAAAATCCAGGGATGATCCAATCCCATCCTGTCCACTAGGGACTTCATTCTTGGAGACATCATGTCTACGGCTCAATCCAAGGGACCAAAAATCCTACAAATCAAAATTAAGTACATGATTAGTAATACTTCATAATCATCAAATCATGTTGACATGATAACCTATTACGCATACAGATATGATTTACATAGTTATGCTACTATCTTGACCAATACTTTATCACAACACTTTTCCATATCTTGTATGCATACAGTGGCTATCTAGATGCCTTTCATCTCTACCAGAACATACTATCGAGAGTGTGCATAGCTCTTAGCATGTCAGCAAAGAGCTTTCATTCTAGACAAGCAACAATGGAATGTTTGTCCAACTTACCAATCATATGCATATTAGTAGTATATTGTTCAATGCTATATGAATGTTTACACTCAGCATGATATATTTTAGGAATAGAAATATGCATACAACTATTACAAGCAATATCATTTACTTTTCTTTTTTTTCAAATAACAATTCAAATACTTATCTTTTATGTTTGTGTGGTTGCCTCCTGCTTGATCTTCTATATGTCTTTTGAACATCTATTCATTTTGTAACGTTGTGCATGCTCAAGTGTTCACTAGTCTCATCCTCATGATCTGGATTAGTATACTTGCTTAGTTATGTCTAACATACCTAAACAATATCTTCTTTGTTCTCTTTAATGATTTAGAGATTCTGTCCTAGAACCTGCATATCTCATAGGTTAAGCATAATAGAACAAAATCATACATACCTTGTAAGTAGAACTTCTATGTGATCAAAGATTATGGATGAGTCTCTATCATGGTCATGGAAGTGGATTTGTCTTTCGTGATGTACCTATATCTTGTTAGCAGACAACATCAACCTCATACAACACCACAGTGCATTAGTACAATCATATAGCCCTAATCAATGAATGTCTTCTATTATTCACATACTTTTACTAGGGTGATAAGACAATTCTAACATTAATCAAGATTGTACTAATCTAAATAATGTGAAGACAAAATGTTATGACTTCAAGACATACTTGTCGAGACTTCTTGTAGTCTTCTTATGTAAGGCCTTAGCCTCAACTCCCCCTAAAACTGGATCTCGAGCTCGATTAGGGTTTGTTAGAGAAACCCTAAAAATTCAATCTTTGACTTTCACACTTCTGAATGGATGGAAGGATGTGTCTTGTTGAGCTGATCAAACTAGCATACTTCAATTTCGAAATCTCCAAAATTTGACCCCTCAAAAATTGCCTTTGAAACTTCTGGATCTTCACGACAGGGTCTCGAACTAGGGTTTGATGGAGCCCACCCTTCTACCTAATCAAAAGGTTTGATCCAAGGCTCTAAACAGTTATTTTTCTGAGGAGCTTCCAGCCGTGGTCACAGACTTAAAAAATTCCAACTTTTGCTGAAGCCCTAATTTTCCATCTTTTCGATCAAAATCCCGAACTGGGGTTTGATTAAGCCAGCTCTTCTACCCAACCAAAAAATTCGATCTTGGTCTCTAAATTTTGATTTTTCTGAGTAGAATTCAGCTGTGGACTCCAATTACAAAAATTCTAACTTTCTCCAAAACCCTAAATTCCGGAAGCCATGAATGAATGTGCTCCAAAAATAATTATGTTTTGACAGAAATATGTACTTGATTGTTTCTACTATAACTCAGAACTTTTCAATCCACAGGGTCTGAAAACTTTTTATGTGGTATCCTGACCTGTCATATTTCCATCCCGAGAGGTCTTACCTCAATTGGATTCTCTGAGAGAGAGTTATGCCAAGTGTTGCAAAGTGACCTATTTACAGGATAAAACATGAGAGAGAACTTGTACAGTGTGCCACATGTCACTGGTTCAACTTCAGCTTCTGAAAAAGTTTCCTATGATAGTACGGTCTGTGTACTACCTGTCACATTTTACGAAATTTTATTTGGAGCTTCCTAGCTTAAGTTATGACCTTTTCTCCTACTTCACTTGATTATGACTGAGATCTTGAAGAGGCAGAAACCCTAACTTGTAATGATCATAACTCACAAAGTACAACGAATATAAGAGTTTCCTTTGGACACAAGGTACATGGAAATGCTATCTACGACCTGTAAATGTTTTCGATCCTGAACCTTCGCCAAAATGGATTTATAGCGAAAGTTCCATGATGACTGGTTTTTGCTATATAAAACCCTAAGCTTCAAATTGTCGCAAGTGAAGCAAGTGTCGTAAGTGCCATAAATTTCCCTCCTTTAGGTTAGCTCTGATACCATGTTAAGATTCAATATGCTTAAGATAGAAAATATCAGCATTGCATTTAATTTCACAACAATAACATATACAGGATCACTGAAGAAACACCAAGCACAACATAAACACAAGAGACACAGATTTATCCTTGGAAAGCCTCATGGGGTAGAAAACCCAGCAAAGCTTCCTCAATATAGATGACCAGCAAATACAAAGATGCAAACCAAAACCATGATCTCCTCCTCCTCCATAGAAGACCTCTCTCACACAAGTGCGCCACTCACAAGTGAATGAATGAGTGAGTTAAGTGAGGAACATCCTCCTCTACTTATACGTGTTCCCCGATTGACTTTTACACAAGCTAGGTCGGCCCCAAATTAATTACTGGGCTAAACACCCCATTATAACTGATTGGGGAAACCCCTCTAGGGTTGTCTAATAAACCTTTGACCCACATAACACATGCATAGCCGACCCCCACTAGGGAATTCTAATAACCCAAGTTACCACAATCCGACGGAGGAATAAACATCTCTGGATATACAATAAGATCTTCACGGAGGAATGAAACATCTCCGGAATAATAAAGTACAAATATAATATTCATAGAAGTTACATAATCTCAATAATAATAAACCATGAAATGGGAAATTTAGCATAGATCATGTGCCTCGAAGCCTAACAGTTGATCCAAATGCACTTCCTCTTCCACTATGCCATTCAGGAAGCAATATTCACATCCATTTGATGCACCTTCCAATTCATCACTTTTGAAATAACACTTATTGACCTGATCGAAGTGTATCTTTCCACTAGAGAAAATGTCTCCTCATAATCAATGTCTTCTTTCTGGGAGAAACCTCAAGCGATGAACCTTTCCTTGTATTTCTCGACACTTCCGTCTGCCCGCATGTTTAATCTTGTAGATCCATTTGGAAGACACTATTGAATTCCCTTCTCGTCTTGGAACTACCTCCTAGACATCATTCTTCCTAATCAACTAATACTCCTTGATCATAGAATCCTTCTAGAATTTCTTTTCAACAACCTCTTCATAATTGGACTTTTCATGAGCATTAGTTATTTCACTTAGCAGTGTTACATAGATGGAGTAATTCCGAGGTCTCTTACTTCCTTGTGGAGCACCATATTTCGTTGCATCCTAGATAAGTTCTTCTACCCAAGCTGGTTTTCTTTTATGTGAATTCAATTCTTTCAGTAGATCCACTAGTCTGTGTGGCTCAGTCATATCATGATCCTCGGGTTCTTATGGAACTTGCTCTCCCACTCCTATGTCTCAAACCCTCGGAGTCTCACGTTCTTCATCATGCTCTTCATGTGAGTGAATCTTCCGTGACCTATTGAAAGCAGTTTCTTCGTCAAAGGTTACATCTCTGGTGGTATTGATCTTCTTGAAGCTCAGTATATTCTGTAAGCCTCTGATGAATCACTATAATAACCAACGAATATTCCTTTCTTTCATGAAGGGTCCAACTTGGTCCTTTTCTCTTTCTAAATATGAATGAATACTTGGCATTCAAATATTCTGAGATGCCTGGGGTCCGGTTCGAACATATATGGTTGTCCTTGCATCTTTTTCCCATAAGTGCATAGGAAGGTCTTGATCATAGATCATGGCCTTTGTTGCTTCCATAATTGATCTATTCTATCTCTGTCTCTTTGTCTCTCTTTCCCAAAACATGGAGAAACATAGAAACAAATTTTATTGTAAATAAAAATCATCCACTATCCTCGGTAGTTCTTATTTGGAAATGGTTCCCAAGTTTTTATAAGATAGATATTTAGGGCAGCAACATTCCTCGTTACTTGTGATGCTATGCTCGTGGTTAAATCTCAAATTTTTACAAACATTAAGTTGGGTGTTTTTCTATATGAACATACGGAGTTTGTATACTTATAGTATATATCTGTTTTTCATTTTTTAAAATAATAAATTTTAGTGTCTAAACTAAAAGTCTCATTATAAAATTTAGAAGAAACTAAACTTAAACCGAAAGCAGAAATGAGGATCAATTTTTTTTAAGCTTTTCAACTGACCTTTGTTATACGTTCTTAGTTTGGTTGCATGCTTAGAACAATATCTTAGGCCAGTCCTATGGTTTTAGCCTTTAGTTCAATTTTATGGTTAGTGTTATACTCATATTTCATATTTCAGGTTGGTGAATATAAGTTGATTTTTAGTGAATTTGAAATTGAAAATTTTAAAAATATAATAAATTATGACTTATTCTAAAATGTGTAATAATTATATCTATTAATTTTATTGTTATGTCAATCAATGTCAATTGATATAATAATAATAACAATAATTTGAAATTAGTAATAATCATTGACTTGTGGTAATTCAATCACATTAAATTATGATAAGGTTGTTGTTATGTATTATTATTATTATTATTATTATTGAAGTGTAAATAATTAAATAAAGAGATAAATTAAATTTGGTCTATTTAACATGAGTTAGATCAAAGGCTATTAATATTGTCTCCAATTGCAGTAATTATGGGAGATAAATTACTATCAAACTTGATATAATTACATGGATAATGAGCACTTCATGGTAGATGAATCCCTAATCTCGGCACTTAACTTGTGGTCTATCGACCTTCACCAACCACAAGTTAAGTAGTTGTGTTAGAATATTAACACATTAATAAAAAATCCACTAAATCTCTTTAAAGAAATTTAATGATAATCCCTTTAAATTTAAATTAAATATGTTTGAGTTAGAAAATCACAGGGGAGACCTGACGGGTTTAGAACAAACACCTTTTCTAAAACTCGCTTCGATCATTTCCATCAAAATTCTCATATCAATCCTAGGAATGAAGTAGTTCCTTGGTCATTTAAGTCAAACCCATCATAATGTGATGAATAACCAAATGTCTATGACTCTAACCTCTTATTCTCCACATATTTTCAATTTTCTAAATTTGTGACTAGGGCTAGTCCATATTGTTCTTCTTCAACTCTTCTTGAGGAGAATAATTATGAGGAAATACATGTCTCACTCCAAATTAACCTCCTTCACAAATTCGAGATCATCTTTAGTGGCCATATTTTCAAGATCCTTCCTGTTGAACACATTTTTTAGATCATCTTTGTAGATATATCATTTTTTTGTTTACCTTGAACATGTGTGAGTTACCTATCATTCAATTTCTTAAACTTAGCCTCCAAATTGGATAGTTGGTTACACATTTCTTCAAATTCTTTGTGAGTAATGTTGATCCTTCGAATGATTTAGTGGGAGAATTAATTTTTAATACACCTATTTCCATTAGATGCCATTGATATTTACTATATTTATTTTCTATCTCTGCTTTACCACACATTTTGAATCACCCAAAAATAAAACATCTTCTAGTCAAAATTTATTCAAGTTTCAAGTTAAAATACCTATAAAAACCCTAGTTTGTAGGTTGTCTTTTTGGCTGACCTTGTTCATGAATTATCTATAAAAATTCGTGCCCTTCGAGTCTAAAATGTTTTCTTTTACTAGTGGTATTTCTTCTATACCATGCCACAAGTTTGACCCAATTTTGATGTCCCAAGATAGATTTATGGTAAATTTCCCAAAAATTGTTATTTTTTAGCCATTTAGGAGAGCCAACTTGTATGAAATAATACATGATTATTTTTTCCTTTTTTGGACCTAAATTCTTGCCACAAACACTATGATTCATATTATTCTGGATGCAATAGCTATAATTTAATTTGGGTATCCCATGCTTCATATATAATAGTTTTACCTAAAACACCTGTTTGATACTAGTTTTTGGATTAGTTAAAATCCCTAAATTCCATAGCCAATAAATGCAACTTTCTAATTGGTAAGATTCAATATGCTTAAGACAGAAAACATTAGCATTGCATTTCATTTCACAACAATAGCATATACAGGATCATTGAAGAAACAACAAGCACAGCATAAACACAAGAGACACAGATTTATCCTAGGAGACCCTCATTGGGTAGAAAACCCAGCAAAGCTTCCTCAATATAGATGACCAGCAAATACAAAGATGCAAACCAAAACCATGAGCTGCTCCTCCTCCATAGCAGACCTCTCTCACACAAGTGTGCCACTCACAAGTGAATGAATGAGTGAGTTAAGTGAGGAACATCCTCCTCTACTTATACTTGTTCCCCGAATGACTTTTACATAAGCTAGGTCGGCCCCAAATTAATTACTGGGATAAACACCCCATTATAACTGACTGGGCCGACTCCTCTAGGGTGTTCTAATAACCCTTTGACCCACATAACACATACAGGGCCGACCCCCACTAGGGATGTCTAATAACCCAAGTTACCACAATCCGACGGAGGAATAAACATCTCCGGATATATAATAATATCTTCAGGGAGGAATGAAACATCTCCAGAATAATAAAGTACAAATACAATATTTTTAGAAGTTACAATATCTCAACACTTCCCCTTAATGAGAAGGTTATTATAACAACATCTGCAGGAGAAAGGAGTCATCAAGATCATACATGATACATCTATAAATCATTGGAAGCTTTCTCAACATCATCAATAACTCAACCAGTTACTGGAACATCTTCAAGATATTCAATACTGGAACATCAACATCTTCAGTATTGAATCTTCATCTTCTGCAGCACTTGAACAACTACAACAATATCATCATCTGGATCCTCTCGATCAATAGCATCGTCATCTCACGATCATTAGCATCGTCATCTAGATCATCACGATCAGTAGCATCGTCATCCAGATCATCACGATCAATAGCATCGTCATCACACGATCATCAGCATCTGGATCATCTCGATCTACAACATCTGGATCATCTCGATCTATAGCATCTGGATCATCTCGATCTACAGCATCTGGATCATCTCGATCTACAGCATCTGGATCATCTTGATCTAAAGCATCTAGATCATCTCAATCTATAGCATCTGGATCATCTCGATCGACAGCATCTGGATCATCTCGATTGATAGGATCTGCATCATCTCGATCTACAACATCTAGATCATCTCGATCGACAGCATATGGATCATCTCGATCTACAGCATCTGGATCATCATCTTGATCTACAACATCTAGATCATCATCGTAGCATACTCTGCAATACATATGATCATATTATAGGATGATCCATCCCGCTCTCTTTAGGACATAGGCCCATGGATGATACAATCCAGATCAAGTTCCAGGATGATCAATCCTTATCATATTAAGACATCTCACCATGTCCAGGGATGATGCAATCCTAATCAACTTCCAGGAGGATCATTCCTTATCACTTTAAGACATGTCACCATGTCTAGGGACGATGCAATCCCGATCAACTTCCAGGAGGATCATTCCTTATCACTTTAAGACATCTCACCATGTCTAGGGACGATGCAATCCCAATCATGTACCTTTTGAACCAAAGGTTCACGGACGATGCAGTCCTCTCACGTACCTTTTGAACTAATGTTCATGGACAATGCAGTCCTCTCATGTACCTTTTGAACCAAAGGTTCACGGACGATGCAGTCCTCTCATGTACCTTTTGAACCAATGTTCACGGACGATGCAGTCCTCTCACGTACCTTTTGAACCAATGTTCACGGATGATGCAGTCCTATCACGTATCTTTTGAACCAAAGGTTCATGGATGATGCAGTCCTCTCACGTACCTTTTGAACTAATGTTCATGGATGATGCAGTCCTATCACGTACCTTTTGAACCGAGGTCAAGGGACGATGCAGTCCTATCACGAACCTTTTGAACCGAGGTCCAGGGACGATGCAGTCCTATCATGTACCTTTTGAGCTGAGGTCTAGGGACGATCCAGTCCTATCATTCAATTCTCGGAGACCTATGTCTACGGCTCAATTCAAGGGACCAAAAATCGAGGGATGATCCAATCCCATCTTGTCCACTAGGGACTTCATTCTTGGAGACATCATGTCTATGGCTCAATTCAAGGGACCAAAAATCTACGAACGATCCAATCCCATCCTTTCCACTAGGGACTTCATTCTCGAAGACATCTTGTCTACGGCTCAATTCAACGGACCAAAAATCCAGGGACGATCCTATCCTATCCTGTCCACTAGGGACTTCATTCTCGGAGACATCATGTCTACGGCTCAATTCAAGGGACCAAAGTCCGGGGATGATACAATCCCCACTTGTCGACTAAGGACTTCATTCTCAGAGACATATGTCTATGGATCCTTTTAGAACATGTTCAAGGATGATGCAATCCCTCTTCTTTCTCGGAGACATATGTCTACGGATCCTTTTAGAACATGTGTTCAAGGATGATGCAATCCCCTTGTCAACTTAGACCTTGTCTAAGAACCATCCACCAACCTCTCTATTGGCATCATCACTATAAGTATCCTCATCAATACATGTAAGCATATCATCGATACAGGTATCCTCATCATCGACTTCACTGTCGATGCGAGCAATCTCATCATCAGTGTCTACATCACTCCCCCTTTCGAGGAGGGTCCTTCTGAACTACACCAAGCTTGTCTCTGAAATACTCATACTTTACTTGAGGTAGAGGTTTGGTTAGTACATCGGTAACTTGTACAAATTCAAACTTTATAGTTCCTTTCTGCACCATATCTTGTATATAGAAATGTCAGATCTCTATGTACTTTGACTTATCATGGAACACTGGATTCTCTGCCATCTTGATACAACTCTTTTTGTCACATAGGATCACAGTTGGGTGTATCTCTAAGTCAAATAATACTAATAATAGTTTCCGAAGCCATACTGCATCACAACTAGCAGAGCAAGCAGCTATATATTCCTCTTCGGTTGTGCTGAGAGCCACACTAGACTGCTTCCTACCAAACCACAAGATCATGACAAATCCAAGATAATAACATACGCTCGATGTGTTATTCCTATCTGATACACTTCCTACCCAATTAGCATCTGAGTAGCCATACAATCTGAAGTCATGATCTCCAAAATAATATAGACCAAAGTCTATCGTACCCTTCAGGTACCTCATCACATGCTTTGCAGCTATCAGGTGAACTCGTCTAGGTTCCACTAGATACTGTCTCAAGGTGTTTCATAGTGAAGCATATATCTGGCCTGGTATATGTCAGATACATCAATGACCCAATAATCTGTTTGTACAGAGTTACATGCATTAACTCTGATGATTCATCAGCTAACAGCTTCAAGTCGGAACCCATGAGAGTGGCCATGGCTTCACATTCCAACATATCAATTCTTCTCAAGATTTCCACAACATACTTTCCCAGGATGAGAAAGATTCCTTCTAAGCCTTGCCATACTTCCATACCTAGGAAGTAAGAGATCTTTCATTTTCATTTTTGTTTGTAAAAATAGATCATCCACATACAGTAATAGTATGACACGTTCATCATTTGTAACAGATCAACTTTACTTTTGGTAAAGCCCAAGCTTATTAAGAAACTGTCAATTCTCCCTTTGTGACTGAACATCATTCACACTCTGCATTGAGTGATCTTCTGCATATCTATCTGTGCCATCTCTCGTCAGATGGGTCTACTGATATGAGCCTCAATATCATTTGAACTCTATGGTGAGTTTCTTCTTGCGTCCATGTCATCTGTGTATGGAAACCATATTCAACCTTGTAGCAAAGGTTGAGATCCGCATCACCCATGGTGATCATTAAGCTCATCAATTGACTATCGATCCTGGGTACCCATACAGAGCTTTCTTCAATTAAATCCTTGATTCGCACTTCTTCTTCAATTACATCATTAAGATAATGGTCTTATCTAGCCACTTGGAGCAAACATCTCATCATGATTCTCTTCCTCTTTCTAAGAGAATCTTCTAGCCACGAGCCTTCTATATTATGTTTGATTTGTAAATCTTTTTGTTGAACATCCATCACTTGTTCGGTGTTCATCATTCTTCATGATCTTTCCTACAAATCAAAATTAAGTACATGATTAGTAATACTTCATAATCATCAAATCATGTTGACATGATAACCTATTATGCATACAGATATGATTTTCATAGTTATGCTACTATCTTGAACAATACTTTGGCACAACACTTTTCTATATCTTGTATGCATACAATGGCTATCTAGATGCCTTCCATCTCTACCAGGACATACTATCGAGAGTGTGCACAGCTCTTAGCATGTCAGCAAAGAGCTTTCATTCTAGACAAGCAACAATGTAATGTTTGTCCAACTTACCAATCATATGCATATTAGTAGTATATTGTTCAATGCTATATGAATGTTTACACTCAGCATGATATATTTTAGGAATAGAAATATGCATACAACTATTACAAGCAATATCATTTACTTTTCTTTTTTTTCAAATAACAATTCAAATACTTATCTTTTATGTTTGTGTGGTTGCCTCCCGCTTGATCTTCTATATGTCTTTTGAACATCTATTCATTTTGTACCATTGTGCATGCTCAAGTGTGCACTATTGTCATCCTCATGATCTGGATTAGTATACTTGCTTAGTTATGTCTAACATACCTAAACAATATCTTCTTTGTTCTCTTTAATGATTTAGAGATTCTGTGCTAGAACCTGCATATCTCATAGGTTAAGCATAATAGAACAAAAGCATACATACCTCGTATGTAGAACTTCTATGTGATCAAAGATTATGGATGATTCTATGTCATGGTCATGGAACTTGATTTGTCTTTTGTGATGTACCTGTATCTTGTTAGCAGACAACATCAACCTCATACAACACCACAGTGCATTAGTACAATCATATAGCCCTAATCAATGAATGTCTTCTATTATTCACATACTTTTACTAGGGTGATAAGACAATTCTAACATTAATCAAGATTGTACTAATCTAAATAATGTGAAGCCAAATATATTATGACTTCAAGATATACCTGTCGAGACTTCTTGTAGTCTTCTTATGTAAGGCCTTAGCCTCAACTCCCTCTGAAACTGGATCTGGAGCTCGATTAGGGTTTGTTAGAGAAACCCTAAAAATTCAATCTTTGAATTTCACACTTCTGAATGGATGGAAGGACGTGTCTTGCTGAGCTCATCAAACTTGCATACTTCAATTTTGAAATCTCCAAAATTTGACCCCTCAAAAATTGCCTTTGAAACTTCTGGATCTTCTCGAGAGGATCCCGAACTAGGGTTTGATGGATCCCACCCTTCTAGCTAATCAAAAGGTTTGATCCAAGGCTCTAAACTCTTATTTTTCTGAGGAGCTTCCAGCCGTGGTCACAGACTTAAAAAATTCCAACTTTTGGTGAAGCCCTAATTTTCCATCTTTCCGATCAAAATCCCGAAGTGGGGTTTGATCAAGCGCGATCTTCTACCCAACCAAAAAATTCGATCTTGGTCTCTAAATTTCAATTTTCCTTAGTAGAATTCAGCTGTGGACTCCGATTCCAAAAATTCTAACTTTCTCCAAAACCCTAAATTCCGGAAGCCATGAATGAACGTGCTCCAAAAATAATTCTCTTTTGACAGAAATATGTACTTGATTGTTTCTACTGTAACTCAGAACTTTTCGATCCACAGGGTCTGAAAATTTTTTATGTGGTATCCTGACCTGTCATATTTCAATCCCGACAGGTTTTACCTCAATTGGATTCTCTGAGAGAGAGTTATTCCAAGTGTCGCAACGTGACCTATTTATGGGATAAAACAGGAGATAGAACTTGTAAGGCGCGCCACATGTCAGTGGTTCAACTTCGACCTCTGAAAAAATTTCCTGAGATAGTATAGTCTGTGTACTGCCTGTCACATTTTACGAAATTTTATTTGGAGCTTCTTAGCTTAAGTTATGACCTTTTTTTCCTACTTCACCTGATTATGACTCAGATCTGGAAGAGCCAGAAACCCTAACTTGTAATGATCATAACTCACAAAGTACAACGAATCTAAGGGTGTCCTTTGGACACAAGGTACATGGGAATGTTATCTATGACCTATAAAGGTTTTCGATCCTGAACCTTCACCAAAATGGATTTATAGCGAAAGTTCCACGATGACTAGTTTTTGCTATATAAAACCGTAACCTTTAAATTGTTGAAAGTGAAACAAGTGTCGTAAGTGCCATACATTTCCTTCCTTCAGGTTAGCTCTGATACCATGTTAAGATTCAATATGCTTAAGACAAAAAAATATCAGCACTGCATTTAATTTCACAACAATAGCATATACAAGATCACTAAAGAAACAACAAGCACAACATAAACACAAGAGACACAGATTTATCCTGGGAAACCCTCATGGGGTAGAAAACCCAGCAAAGCTTTCTCAATATAGATGACCACCAAATACAAAGATGCAAACCAAAACCATGAGCTCCTCCTCCTCCATAGCAGACCTCTCTCACACAAGTGCGCCACTCACAAGTGAATGAATGAGTGAGTTAAGTGAGGAACATCCTCCTCTACTTATACTTGTTCCCCGACTAACTTTTACACAAGCTAGGTTGGCCCCAACTTAATTAATAGGCTAAACACCCCATTATAACTGATTGGGCTGACCCCTCTAGGGTGGTCTAATAACCCTTTGACCCACATAACACATGCAGAGCCGACCCCCACTAGGGAAGTCTAATAACCCAAGTTACCACAATCCGACGGAGGAATAAACATCTCCGGATATACAATAAGATCTTCACGGAGGAATGAAACGTCTCTGGAATAATAAAGTACAAATATAATATTCTTAGAAGTTACATAATCTCAACAATAATAAACCATGAAATGGAAAATTAGCATAGATCTAGTTTTTTGATTAATTAAAATCCCTAAATTCCATATCCAATAAATGCAACTTTATAATGAACCATGAAATGGAAAATTTAGCATAGATACTTCACTGTGATCGATGAGGACCCTCAAAATTTCATTGTGAGAAATATCCTTGAAAAAATGTTGTGGCGAAAATGGTCCTTATACCAAATGTCATGCACCAAATTCCCAAAAGAGCATAAAATTCTATAAATAAGAAAGAAAGAGTAATCCAATGCCTTAAGAATGAAGTCAAGATATGAATTAGAATCTCATTAAATGGGAAAACATCATTTTACAATGTACCAAATACACAATACAAGATGACATGATTCTAAAACTAGGTCTCCTTGGTATGTACACCAGACAAAAAAACACAATTACAATTCTATCCGCCCATACAATTACAATTAACGTCTTAGCTAACAATATAGGCAATACTAATATAAAAACATAAATATAATGTCACAATATATATGGATTAATATAGGCTAAGTGAGGTTTTTGGTGTGTGGGGTGGGGGGGTGCTATTTCCCTTTCATGGTAGGTGTTAGTAGCAACCCTTATAATCATCATGTTTTTACTGTAACTTTAGTTGCCAAACTAAAACCATTCTCCAATGATTTAGGTTCAAAGATAAGTACCTCATTTTGAATGATATCCTTTAATGTTCCCATAAAGAAATTGGAGAATTTGAACTTCGTACTTGGGTAGCTTATTGGATCTCTTTGCTTAAGATTTATTGATTGCATAAAAAAGGTATTTCTTTCAATATCTCCATAATGTACTATCATTTCATCCTCAAATTTAGAGCAAGAGAAAACAAAGTCCTTTTTATGGTTAGAAAGTCATTGGTACCATAAGACTTGATTAGGTTCTAAATGCGACAATGCAATAATTACCTGATTATGTTGTAAATATAAGGATCCAATAATTACCTTTTGTATAGTCAACAATATGGTAGATAATAATACTATGGTACAATATGGTAGATAATAATACTATGGTTGGTTGATTATTGTTTATCTAGTCATGATAAATATACTATGGTTGATTATTGCTTATCTAGTCATGATAATAATCCTATGGTTGATTATTACTATTGGTTGATTATTGCTTTCGTAGTTATTCGAGTTAGACACATAAGACAAACGTGGCCTGTTTCGACTCGACACCTTATTCCAATTGGGTGTACATTGTTTTGCGCTTTACATCGATATATAATAATGAACCCAAAAGACAAACCAACTACTACGAATCTCTTCCAAGTTCCAACAATCTCGCTTGGGCACTTGTTTTTGTTTTGGTATTTTACCTTCAGTTGGCGCAGTTGTGACTGTGAAAAGAAGACATGGCGGCGGATTCAAACTCCCATCAGGAATTTTACTTTGTTGCATATCCATTTCTGGAGTTGCCTGAGTTGAAATCGGCTGAGAAACAGTTTTATTATAATCTTTGAAAACGCAATGAAATAGTTGACATCTTAGACACTAAAACGGTACGTAAAAGTGATCTACGCTGCTTCTTTTGTTTTAACTTATATGTTTTCAGTAGCAACCAGTAAACTCGTCTGTATAAGACTAATACAATTTATTATGATTGAATTACTATTACCGATATGACAATATTATAATGTAAACTGAAACCGCTGCTTCGTCTCAGGAAGAGCGGAAGGAACTTGCTGAGAAGCTAAATCCTCTCGAGGCTGAAGAAGAAGCGCTCATGAAAAGGTGCGAAGAAATACGCCAAAGGTTATCGGAATTGAACTTCAAATTCACGAATGCGAGAGAGCCAGAAAACCTTTGCTCGTCTGAAGCCGAGATTGATCGAGAGGTACTGTGATGGTTACTAATTTGAAGATTGAATATGCTATTTAAAACATGTTATAGAGGCGGCCTCCCTTAATAAATGCTAATGCTGGCGTATGTTCCTCTCCAGGTGAGAGAACTACAGTCACAGATATTGGAAGGGCGCATTACAGGAACAGAAGAAAGGCACTTGCTGAAACAGATAAAAGATTTGGAGAAGTCAAGAGGACAAGTTCTGAGCATTGAAGACTGGAACCTGAAGAGAAAATTGAAAGATATTTCGAATGGAAGGAAAGAATTGAGCCGTATTGATTCCGAAATTTCCGCTTTGAAGAGGGACCGCCCTTATTATGTTCAAGCCACCAACCAGGCCCATTGGTCTCTCGAGCAGCTCCGTATGCAACGATATAATATCGTAGGTTTCCTACTACCCTTTTCTCTTTTCGCTTTCCAAATATTTTCAAGCAAATTACAATAACAGTTAAACTTAAACATATAGTAAGAATCACATATGAGAAATTATATATTTTATGAGTCATAATCTGTACGGCTTAATTCCTTCGTTCAGAATGAACTTTGTTTGCAAATGCGGGCTGAAATGGACAATGCAATATTTGACTACAGGGTTAACCCTAACCCTAACCCTTCTGCTCTAAAAGACAGATCAAAATTGGAGGTATTATTCTGGTTTTAATTTGTGTTTTTTCCTTTCTCTGCTGTGAGGAAATTAAGTTAATAATCCCTTAGCTTTGTGGGCAGAAAAGAAATTAAGTTAATAATCACTCTCACTTGCAGCTTGAGAAATTCATGAAAAGATGGAATGGAAATAATGACTTCAGACAGGAATATCAACGCAGAATGTCCATAGCCGGCAATGCACAATATCCCCTTAATTCTGTTGTTGCATAACAGATCCCAAGATTAAAATTATTAAATTAAGGTGTTTATGTTTATTTAAAAAAAAAATAGTTTATATTTTTTGCTACAAATCCTGAGATTACAATTTAAATTACTAATATAAATTGTTTATGTTCATTTAAAAAAGAGCTAATACATAAACAAATACAACTCTCTACATTATATAAGACAACTCTTGTATTTGAACACCACTCTCTACATTACACAAGATAAGTTTTGAGAGTTGTGTTCAAACACAAGATTAATTTGAATACATTATGAGATGTTTATGTAATGTAGACAGTTGTGTTCAAATACATTACATAAGACAACTCTCTAAATTTTATTGTGTTTGACTTCTTGATTAGTTTATTAAGACTAATATAAGATTTAATAGCTTTACATTAACAAAATTATCTCAACAAATTGGCTAAACAAGCTCCAAAAACAATTAATTAAAGAATTAATAATGCTAAGATAATCATTGTTATCATTGTTTAAGTCATAGTATTGGGATTTTTGGTGATACTAATAATGTTGGACTAGCAACTAACCACATCAATTTATATCTATTGTATCTCGAGTGACTTTATCTACAAATTTAAGATTCAAACCAAATGGGATAGCGAATGTGTTTATGATTCAAGAAGACAAATCTCGATATTACAATTTAAATTACTAATATAACTTGTTTATGTTCATTTAAAAAATGGTTTTAATTTGTATTAACGGAAAGTTAGTAGTATTTAGTTTTTTTTTTAAATATGTGTTTTAATTTTAGACTTATTAAATAGAGCTAAAAAAGTTCCTAATGCACTCAAATAAATGATCACATTCTTAGTCTAAATTTTTGTTAGTATGAAATCCAGGATTTTTTACTACTTAGTGATGTGGTTTTGTTACAATTTACATAAATAAATTATGACACACAAAGAACTTAGTGCGATCTTGTATTTATATCTCCTTGCATTTATATTTAAAAAATTATTCAAACACATTTACCATATAAAAGTCCATAAATTTAAACAAGCATAAATTACATGGAAAGTTGTCCTCATAAAAATAGTAATTTTATAATCTTTAAAATATAACATTCTCAATTCTTTATAAACCTTCAAAGAAAATTAAAACTTAAAAAGAAACCATAATAAAAATGAAATACAACCATGATAACTATGAAATATAGACACGTATGATACCTATATTGTTCTACATCACCATAAATTACTATACCCGTGAGGTTTTTAAAAAAGTTAATCACCATTGTGATTGATTATTACATTATCTCATATTCACACACATTCTCAACTTCAAGATTCATACCTATCGATTCTATTAGATTTAATGGCAAATAACCAAAATATATTACCAAGGGATCACTTATCACATAGTGATACTAACAAACCCCTCTCATTCATCCTATCATAAGTAGGAAATTCATAATTTCATTCATGTACCACACTATTCTTGTTTCTATCCTTTCAACAAGGGAGTATAGTGGGCTTATATTTGCTTCCTATTCTGCACACATCATCTCCCTCCTTTTTTATTATGGCATAAAGGTTAGATAATTGCATCAAGAGTAACTAAGTGTCGAGTATTGGGGAGATGTTGTAACCAGTAATGTTGTGTAACATGGTGTTCTAATAAAAAAAAAAATATGCAAATGATGTCTTAAATGTAAACAAAAAGAGTTTGAGGAATATAAACCAAGATCCTTCCATTTAAGTGCATAAGGATGAAGGAGGGTGTAATGGCAAGTGCATTTTATTGATAATGCATTTGGAAAACAAATTCTCTTGTAGGCCATTGTTGATTATGCAAGAAATAGGGAAATCATGGGAGAGATGAGCATGTGTGATAAAAGATGATCTTGAGCTTTTAGGGTAGTTGAGTGCTATATCAAGGGGAATTTTTTAGGTCCGCTTAAATATGTGGTTAGGTATATAAGATATTTCTTTCTCATGATGATCTTGATTTTAAAAGACTAATGCTTAATGGATTATGCTTGCTCACTTCTTCCCTTGCTCTAATTACATGATTCTTTTCAACATCTCCTTGTATTTATCTAATAGCTCTTTCATTCGTAAGACATGATTAGTTTCTTAGATTTCACTTCTTTGCTTCTTGATATTTATTGTTTTCATTTTCCCTTTGATTTCTTCAAGTTGATTCCAACACTTTTTCTCTTTCTCATGCCCAAGTTACCAATTCTGCCTCCACTTATCCAACATGTGAACTAGTAATCCATGACACTCCTAAATCTCTTTGAGGTGCGAGCAACACCACCCTACTCCTCATCATGGCTCTAGGACTTCACAATAGGTGCACCATGTTGGGATGATGGTGTTTTGTTGCACTATGTTTGACCTTTTCTCTGTGTTCCTTAAGGTTTTGTAGTTGGTGTATTTCTTTTTTCAAGGAAAAAAATCTTTATATTCAATATTCTAAGAAAAAATTGTAATTACATATTGTCTAGCCTCACAGGTTAAAAAAAGAGTGAGTACCAAAAAAATACCAATCTTACTCCTTTCCTTGAAGCTTCATGGACTAATTCAACTTCATCCATTGACTAGAAGAGCTGCTGTAGGGTGCTGATTTTCATGAGTTTCTACCTCTTCCAATGACTACCAACTCTTTACTTGTGCCTTGTTTTGGAGGCTATGTCATTTTCTTGGTACATTTCTCTCTGGGATTGTCTCTCCATCTTTGTAGTTACTTTCTAGGAAGTAAATTACAGTCATACCTTGCTTTTCATAGGAGTCAATTCAATACGTCCCTTTGATGTATTTTTGTGGTCATTTGTTGGACATTAATACAAGTATTTTATCTTATACTCCTAGTGGATCATCACCTATGGGTGTTCTTCATAGTGTAAGTTTATGACTGCTTGAAAAGAGTTGACTTACAAGAAAGCTAACTGAGTATTGAGATTATCCTAGCTACTTAACTGCGAGAACCAAAGTCCATCGAGGCTTTTAAAGGTGACTTAATGTCATTAAGGGTACAATTTTGGTAAAGAGAAAACCATAAAGGATAGAAGAATGGTGGCCTATATTTTGATTAAATATTTTTCACATCATTAAGAAGAAGAATGATAAAAAGGTGGTTTGGTGCAGTTCATTTTCATTATGATAAAGCAAAATTATATGTATCTTAGTACATGCTAGTATGGTACAAATACATAAAGGTAGAATTGTATTTGAGGAAGGACTAGCTGCACTTCTTTTACAATTTTAAGAGATGTTGGAACATATTATTTAGTATTTTTTATGAAGTAAGAGACATGTGGAAATCAAGTTTAATGTGGCATTCATGTTACTTATTAATGGTAGATGGAACTCTTTATTCAAAATAAAGAGTGAAAATTGGGATATTGGAATCACATGCCTTCAGCCCAAGGATAGAATGAACACTAGGTAAATTGTAATGTGAAATAAAATTTAAACTATGATTATTAGGACAGATGAAATAATGGGATTTGAAATAAAAATAACAAGTCTTCCATCTGAGTTATTTTTTAGAAAAGGTGGTTATTTGATGACATCATACCTAATTGATACCCTCCTTATTAGCCGAGACAATTTAATTTTTTTTAATATTGATTCCTTATCGATTTGATGGGGTATTATAAGTTTGCAAGCATAATTGGGATTCCTTAATGTGTATGAATCTATGTTATGCAATTTGAGGACAATGATTTGTATTTGAATCTTAACACGATATGTATGATGTTTATAATTTTATATTATAGAAGTATGATGTACTTGTTTGAAATCCTCTAGCTTGGTTCTAAAATGATTTTGATGAAGATTACCCCTTTATCATGTTGTATCTAGGCTAATGGTTTTATTTATTTCACTTATTCAATTGTTTAGTCTATTTCTTTTCATCTTTGGCTTCTAGGAGTTGTTTTGCTATGTCCATAGTTTGAAATTGTTGCATTGGAGTTTTGAGTTCGATGGCCCTAATCTACTAGTCTTTTGTTGACAATAATAAAATCAACTTATCTGTCCTATCTAATTTATCGATATTGAGTGAAGTAGAGTGGATACTTTAAATTTGTTATATGAATATTGTATTAAAAATGGCTAGTGTATCAAGCAAGGCATACATCTTCCTTTTTACAATCACTCAAAGCTGATATGTTTTGATTGTTCTAAGAATTGATTGTCGATGATCTTTTCTCGATCTCACGTGACTTATTAGAAGACAATAGTTCATTGAACATTGGTGTTGCAATATTTGAAAGTTGGCAACTAGTTCATGTCTCATGTTATTGTCAATAACTTGCACATATATTAACAAGAATTGATTGCATGTCATTCTTGACTATTACATACTACTCTTGACTTGTAAATGTTCAAAATACAAAGGGGTATTTAAATTTTTTACCCAACAATTCCTATAGTGGCATATTAAATTAATCATGTTTATTAACAACCTAATGAATATATTTTGTAAAGTGATTGCAAGCACACCAGCATAGAAATACAAAAAATGTTGCATCTTATAGGATCTATTTGTTGAGATTACCAATAAAAACACAAAAATATTAAGCATTGCTACAAAAAAAATGTAGTATTGTTCGGAGAGTATACATTGATTCTTCGACTTGTAGATTCAGCGAGAAGATGCCTAAACATAGAAAAATTGTAGAAAACATATTAGGGATCTTTTTATTTACATGGAAAATTTGTAATTTCATTTCTTGCGAAACAAAATTACATATATGAGATACCCTTGAAATTCAAAATTGAAATTCTTTCTAAGGTTATAGATATAATGGAACTAAAATTCCATTTTGAAAAAATGAAGTTTACTTGGGACTTCATTTTTATTTTGCAAAACTAGTGAAGGAAAACATTCATTTAGGTCAACTATAATAATCTGCAACATGGGGAGGTGAGGATCAAAGTGAGTTCTTTGAGCCTCACCTCTCAAGATTTAACACTATATGTATTTAGAAATTAACAAATATGAATAGCACACACTTATAGATGAGACAAAATCTTAAATGACTCAGATTAAATGAACTCTTAGTAACCATTATGCAGCAATTACACATGTGTGTCCACATTTGACAAGTCGAAGAGAGATTGTTAATCCATGCTCTTCATTTAATAATATATACTAAATAGTCTAGCTACTTAGGTATGAATAGACTCTATAACCATAAATTGAAAGGATGATCCCTCATTCAACCCAATTCTTTCGGGTTTAAGTTGGAAAGTGTCCCTTCTTTCCTCCTCGTGATTTAAGTATTAGAGCACTGAAACTAGAGAATAAAGTATTGTTGAACTGAAACAATGTCTGCAGAGATGACTAAGTGCTACGCTGAGTTGCATGCTAAACTATGATGTGATAGAATGAAGATGTTGTTTCTTATGGACTATGTGTTGGTGAAGTAGATGAGGCATGGAGCCATGTAAGATGCTACTAAGCCAATGTAATCTAGATGGGGTGCGGATCCAGAATGGATGTCGGAGCTACATGATTGATGCGTCTATGTGACCATGTGAAGAAGAATGATACTCGTGTGGTGCATTCTCAAGAGGAGCTAAGCAACCTTGAAATGATGACTAGATTGTTGAAAACAAGCTGTGGGTGATCGATCGATATCTACAACTAATGAGTTCTATACTACTGAAGTTGTGGTATGGTGAGTGCTTCTAGAAAATTGTTGTGGCACTATGGGAGCTAGGAGGAACTAGAGCTGAAAACCGAAAAATAAAAAGGTGTTGATAATAAAAATGAAGAAAAACCAAAAAACTCCCATACCTGTGAGAGGTTCAGTGCTGGGTGGAGGTGAGTGATATAGACAGAAACCATTCTACCAAAAGAGCTCAATTGTGGTGCCAAAATAAAATTGAATGCAAATGAGAGATGCAGAAGAGGAATATAGTGGAGGAGAGAGAACGTCTACATGAGAGATTGGGTGATTGGGTATTTTTGAAATAGAGGTAGGAGTGGACTATGTGAGCTAGGGATGAAGTTGAGCATGTTGAAATGAATGAATTGTGAGTGGAGAGAACTAAAATCAAAAGGAATATTCATGTATAGTGGAAATAGAAGAGTGTTCAACGTAAATCCAGAGACTGGCTTGTGTTCAGCAAGCAAATCAACGAACCAATCATATGCATCGTGGCATCCACCAGTTCTGGAGTAGTATCACTCGGCAACTTCATATTCGATGCCATAGGTGTGGCCATGGCCTTACAATCCATCATCCCAAATCTCTTTAGGATGTCTACCCCATATTTTCCTTGACTTAGGAAAATTTCCTTGGGATTCTGCCACACTTCAAGACCTAAGAAGTAATGCATATGATACCGAGGTCTTTCATATAGAACTCAATGCCAAGATTCTTCTTTGTTTATTCGATGAGATCCTCTCCCCCTTTAAAAAACAAGTAATCTACATAAAATAGTAGAATCACGGGATTTCCTTCCTCGACTTTGTAGTAAAGGTTGGAGTCTGCTTTACTATTGGTAAACCCCAAGCCCATTAAAAACCCATATATCATGTCGTACCATGTCCTGGTTCCCGTTTAAATCCGTACAAGTCCTTGTCCTGGTTCCCGTTTAAATCCGTATAAGTCCTTCTTTAATATGCGCACATGAGTGTTCCTATCATGTGTCTCAAAGCCTAACGGTTGATCCACATGCACTTCCTCTTCCACTATGCCATTCAGGAACCAGTATTCACATCCATTTGATGCACCTTCCAATTCATCACTTTTGAAATAACACTTACTGACCTGATCGAAGTGTATCGTTCCACTAGAGAAAATGTCTCCTCATAATCAATGCCTTCTTTCTGGGAGAAACCTCAAGCGATAAACGTTTCCTTGTATTTCTCGACATTTCCGTGTGCCCACATGTTTAATCTTGTAGATCCATTTGGAAGACACTACTGAATTCCCTTCTCGTCTTGGAACTACCTCCTAGACATCATTCTTTCTAATTGACTAATACTCCTCGATCATAGAATCCTTCTAGAATTTCTTTTCGACAACCGCTTCATAACCTAGAATTTATTATATGCGAATGATGAATCTCACCACACTAAAGAATACAAGGTTTATTCTTCTTATAATGATCACTATATATCTCACGTTCTTCATCATGCTCTTCATGTGAGTGAATCTTCCATGACCTGTTGAAAGCAGTTTCTTCCTCAAAGGTTACATCTTGGTGGTATCGATCTTCTTGAAGCTCAGTATATTGTGTAAGCCTGTGATGAATCACTATAATAACCAATGAAGATTCCTTTCTTTCATGAAGGATCCAACTTGGTCCTTTTCTCTTTCTAAATATGAATGAATACTTGGCAGTCAAATATTCTGAGATGCCTGGGGTCTGATTTGAACATATATGGTTGTCCTTGTATCGTTTTCCCATAAGTGCATAGGAAGGTCTTGATCATAGATCATGGCCTTTGTTGCTTCCATAATTGATCTATTCTATCTCTCTCTTTTTGTTTCTCTTTCCAAAAACATGGAGAAACATATAAACAAATTTTATCGTAAATAAAAATCATCCACTACCCTCGGTATTTCTTCTTTGGAAATGGATCCCAAGTTGTTATAAGATAGATATTTAGGGCAGCAACATTCCTCGTTACTTGTGATGCTATGCTCGTGGTCAAATCTCAAATTTTTACAAACACTAAGTTGGGTGTTTTTCTATATAAACATACAGAGTTTGTATACTTATAGTATATATCTGTTTTTCATTTTTTTTAAATAAGAAATTTTTGTGTCTAAACTAAAAGTCTCATTCTATGTTTTTAGTTTGGTTGCATCCTGGGAACAATATCTTAGGCGGTTTTAGCCTTTAGTTCAATTTTATGGTTGGTGTTATGTTCATGTTTCAAGTTGGTGAATATAAGTTGATTTTTAGTTAATTTGAAATTGAAAATTTTAAAAATATAATAAATTATGACTTATTATAAAAAGTTTTGTAATTATATCTATTAATCATATCGCTATGTTAATCAATGTCAATTGATATAATAATAATAACAATAATATGAAATTAGTAGTAATCATTGACTTGTGGTAATTCAATCACATTAAATTATGATAAGGTTGTTGTTATGGGCTGGTGCAAGGTAATGATACCCAATTATGACACGTTAGTTGCAATGACATTCTGGAAAAATAGAAATATTTTCATTAAAATCAATTATTAGAGGTACCTACAAAACTTTTTCCGATTAGGTGTACAAAGATGAAACGTAGAAAAATGGATGACCTTCCGGAATATATAGTTTTTATTTATGGAAAAGTCGTATAACCACCCCAAAATGTCATTATTCAAAGATTGGTATGTTATTTTTTTCTAAAACATAATGCACATGTTTTTTTTGAGCCACCTGTTTGCTATGTAAATTTTCAATTTATGAGAAAAACAATATGTAGAGGCGTAGGCAATAGAAAAATCTTGTGCGGGGCTATTTTTCCAAAATTTGAAAAGTCAATTTTATATTTTTTTAAATTACCGAAGTCACTGAATCCCTAAAACCACATTGTCAAGTTATAATCCACCATATCATGGTCTAAAAATAATCAAAATGCATTTTTTTTAGGTTGTAAGTATTTCCGTGCTCTTATGTGGGTTCTTTTCCGTTTTCAAAATAGGTAAGCCAATCAAAAGTTATAGGCCAAATAAATGACCTATGTTTTTTATGAATTTGACATGAGTGCAGTTTAAAATGAATTAAAAATAGAGAACAACAACAGATCTATTCAAAAATTATATATTTGGAATCTGCACACAGAGCTCGAAAAGTGTGTCCAATTTCATCTGTAGTGCACTCGCGGAGCTTATGCAGAACTAGCTGTGAAAAACAGGAAGTTGCAGCGTTTGATGTTTTTTGCTATAAATCAGGGATAAATCAGACTGAACCTAAAGGTACAATCCGAAGCTAATTCCAAGCATGCAAGGGCACCAAAAACAATTTGAATTCAAACACGCGTGCGTGCAACTACGCGCACACGTGATT